>JAXQQM020084252.1:0-43174 GCA_034641835.2 Pinus albicaulis | reverse complement strand
AGTTTTTTGTCTTCCTTAAGTGTTTTCCCCAAAGTCTGATAGTCATTTTCCAAAGTTAGTGGGTCATATACTTCTATGCATGGCTTGAATGTTTATTTCTATGTATTGATTAGCTTATAGTTACATCTTGCATGATTAATGGTTTACCCTACCATGTTTATGTCTGCTATTAAACTAGTTATGCTTGAAACTCTTTGTTGTTCACAAACTTGATGTCCATTTACTCCATTTTGCCCAAAGATCCTTTCTACCTTGAATCAAATCGGCCCTTCAACAGCCTTGTATCACCGTCCTATAGCTTTCTTGGCCTTTTCAACCCCATAGCCCAGTTGATCTGACATCTTTTTAGCTATCTTATATCTTTGATCAGTTTCATCCCTCACAACTTAAAAAAACCAAAACCAAAAAAACCTACTTCATAACTAGCCTAAAATCATAAACAGAATAAGCAAACATATAGACATCCCTTACACACATAGAGAGAGCCCTCTCTGAGTCCAGGAAGGCTAGGTCCTTGGGCTCCAAAGCTTGGTTTGATGTTACACTATCATTTGGCTTTCCAATCAGCCAAATCACGAGACCCTAACAGTAAGCATAGAAATACTCAGTTCAAGACAAAGGAGTACTCAACTTCTAAACCTCTAGAGTTGATTCACACTAATATCTATGGCCCAACAAGGATAAAAATCCCAATAGGAGAAAGGTACTTTATTTTATTCATTGACGAGTTTACCAAAGCTAGTTGTATAATGTTGTTAAAAGAAAAAGCAATATCTCTATAAATTTTCAGGATATTTAAAGTTCAGGTAGAAGATGAGAATGATATTAAGATCAATCAAAGGCGGATAATTTATTTCAAGAGAGTTTGAAGAGTATTGTGAAGAGCATGGTATAAGGAGGAAGTACTCAGTGGCTAGAACCTCACAACAAAATGTAGTAGAGAGAAACAACAAAACAATTCAGGAGATGGATAGAGCCATGATAGATGAAGTAGAGGTCCCACACAAATTTTCAGGAGAATAAAGAAAAGTAGATGTGTATTTAGAAAACATAAGACAACTCAAGCCTAATAGTGATAAGACTCCCTGTGAGTTACAGAAAGGGAGACTAACATCAGTAAAACATTTCAAGGTGTTTGGGTTTATGATATCATCTATAAACTTTATAGATGATATCATCTTCGATCGATATTGATCTTCGATTTTACATCTAATTTACCTTTGGTAGGGCTTGGTGTACTTTCTTTATCAAAAGAAATGATAAAAATCTTGGAAAGTTCGATTCTCGACCTTATGAGGGTATACTTTCAAGAGTAAAGGATACAAGTGCTTTAACAAAAGGAATAAAAGGGTGGAAAACTGCATTGATATTATATTGGATGAAATATTGCAATGATAAATGTTATCCAAAGAGAATAAGATCTCACATGGAGGATTAATTTAGCCACTAGATTCTCATACCAGGAAGAAGTAGAAGCAAATGAGGAAGATGAAGAAGTAAGTACAACACAAAGACCCAAAACAAATTCTAGTTATGTGTAGAAAAAACATCCAAAAATTTAAACTATTGGTGATCGAAGACTTGTTGTTCAAACTAGAAGTACATTCATTGGAAGTACAAGCTATGCAAACCTTGCTCTACTATCACAAATTGAGGCTAAAAACCTCGTTCAAGCAAGTGAAGGCAAGTCCTGGATGAAGAAAATGAATGAAGAACTGGATCAAATTGAGAAGAATGCACCTAGGAGCTTGTTCGAAGACCCGATGAGAAAAATGTCTCAGAACCAAATGGGTCTAAAAAATAAGTTAAATGAGCAAGGCCAAGTGATAAGGAACAAGGCTCGACTAGTCTGCAAAGGGTATGCTAAAATAGAAGGGATAGATTTTGAAGAAATTTTTGCACTTGTAGGAAGATTGGAAGCCATCATAATGTTTCTTGAAAAATCCATCCATAAGAAGATCAAGGTATATCAAATGGATGTAAAGTTGGCATTTCTTAATGGATACTTGGAATATTAAGTATACATCGAGCAACAATAAGGTTTCATTCTCTTAGAGAATGAAGATTATATCTACAAACTAAAAAACCCATTGCATGGGATCAAACAAGCCCCTATAGCTTGGTATGCTAGGTTGGATAAATACCTTCAACAACAAGGCTTGAAGAGAGGCATTTCAAATAAAAATATGTATACTTTGAATATGATCACTTATTGATTGTGGTTGTTTTTGTATATGACATAATATTTGGCAGTGATTTGGAGCAGTTGGGACATCGATTTGCATAGTGTATAAAGAAATAACTTGAGATGTCCATGAAAGGAGAAATATCCTTCTTTCTGGGGCTGCAAAATTCTCAATCCAAAGATGGCATCTTTATCTCCCAATCCAAATAATTAAGAGGAAAACTAAATAAATTTGCCATGGAAGAATGCAATAAAACTAGTATCCCAATTATTACTAGTTGTAATTTATGCAAAGAAGATGAGACACCTCTAGAAAATCATATAGTCTACATCTCAATGATTGGAATATTGTTGTACCTCACCGCCTCAAGACCAAAGACCATGCAAGAAGTAGGCTTGGTGGAGATATTTCAAGTCTGCCCTCACAAAATCCATGTCATTTTTGTAAAAAGGATTTTAAAATAATTGCAAGGCACATAAGACTTTGGGTTGTGGAATGCCCAAAGCAGATATTTTAAATTAAAAGCTTATAGTGATGTTGATTGGGTAGGAAACCTCGATGGCAGGAAAAACACCTCTAGAGTAGCATTATTTGTAGGGTATTTTCTAGTGTGTTGGGTCAACAAAAAACACGACTCGATCTCATTATCAATAGCTAAAGATGAGTAAAATGTTGTTCCCACCTGTATCACACAACATGTTTAGATGAAGTATAATTTAAAGGACATAAAGGTAGAGTTGAATGCTTCAATTCCAATCATGTGTGATAACACTAGTGCTATCAGCATCTCTAACAATCCTTTCATGCATTCTAAGACCAAACATATTCCAATAAAGTTTCATTTTATAAGAGAACAGGTTGTTGCTCATGTTGTTCGACTTGAATATATGGGCACTAACAAGAAACTCGAAAATATCTTCACAAAACCATTGGCACGAGAACTTTGAATATCTTAGGAAAAACATAGAAATTGTTTATCTTATAGCCAAATGACTTAATCTCAATAAGTATTGGCAGCTACTAAGCTTGTTGAATCAATTAAATTTTAGACTTCAAAGTTTCATAGGGTGTTTCTTTCATCGGTTCATCCTTTTCCATTGATGTCAAAGGGGGAGAAGAAGTTTCTAATTGGAATAATTATTGATGATAGGGGGTGTAGAGGAAGAGAGAACCATACTTGACTTCAAGGGGAGCTACTCAAATGGAATTGTTTCCAACAATGCCAAAGGGGCAGATTGTTGGACAATTGGAACTGCCACGATGACAGGTGACATAATGTGTATTGACACTAATGTCAAACATGCTATATTGATGTTAAATGGGTGAGGATATAATATGAAAGAAGTGTTAAACTTAGGGGGAGTCCTATGGTTGCTGCAATATTTAGTAGAGAACCTTCATAGTAGCAAGATATACACAGAAGCTATAAAATGTTATAACTATGTTGAATGTGTGGCCTAGGATTTAAGAGAATTTCTTCCTTATGATACTGGCTTAGATATATTAGTAAATGACATAGTTGGATATCTCTCAGAAATAGATTTCCAATGGTATGCTAAAGCCTGGAAAAGGCCTTCTAGATCAAAATTTATGGTGGGTAAAAGTTTATAGATTAAAAGGTTAACATGCAGGATTCCACGACTCAATGTTCCACTTCTCCCTTGTGTTTTGTTATAAAGTTATTTGATTCAATAATTAGGAATATTTTGTACTGAAGCAAGGACTTACGCGATTGGGGCCTAGTCAAAGGTCGGAACATGTAGTATAATTTTGAAAACGGGAAATATTTCCTGACCCCCAACCTATGTGGGACCAACTGCCAAGTCAGGCTCGTGGACCAGTTGATAGCTGGCTAAGTCGAGAGGTTATGGCAAGAGCTCAGGGAACCAACTGTGACCTCCAACCTATGTGGGACTTGGTGCAGAAAGACAATTGGAAAAGGTAAAATGTGGAACACAGGTGGCAGCCAGGGTGGCAAATGATGTCAAATTAGGTGACATGGAAATAAAGGAAGATGGCACATGGCATGTATTTGGGCACTTTCGAAAAGCCAAGTAAAACAAATCCAAGTAACACATGTCACTGTGCAAAATATGCCATGTGGCTCAGAGGATGTCAGCATGACATGATATGATGATGTGGTAGGTCCTCCAAGTTTGTGTCAGGATGCTATTTTATAAAAAAAATTCATGCATTTGGTTTTTGACAGTGAATGGGTCAAAACAATAGAAATGGCCCTAAGTTGGGCCTCTAGGTCTTGTCAAACATACGAAGGGAAATGAAAATGCATAATAGGTGGAGCGGGCTGAACCACAACCTTCTGACCCCATGAACTATATTAGAAGGTGTGCCTAGATTGCAATAATGTAGCAACACCCACACTAACGAAAAACATCCCTGATCTCTAATGGCGACTAAGGACAATTGAGAAACTAGGAAACAAGAAGGTAACAAGGACCACAACCTACACAAGAATGAATGGAGAATCATGCTATTTGGATTGGAAACATTAATAGTGGAATTGAGAATTAATTAATGGGGTTGAAAAACCTTCATAATTCGCTCTCAAACTTATTACAACTTCAACTATAGAATGTGTAAGTATACGATAGCATGCAATCAGTCATGTAGAAGCTTATAGATATGAAATGAAGACCATACTGGTGTCATTTGGTTGAGTAAATTGATCCCAGATGCATTTTCTTAAATAAATACCAAAGAGGCATACCATGCATTGAATGTGGTAGTAAATGAACTGATAGTGTACATTGTTCATTGTGTAGCTAGTGAACAAAAAGGTTAGAAAACACCGAGTCTTTATGGTAACGTATCATTGTATGTTGTGTGAAGAGTGTGGAGAGCAGTAAGAGACTACATGTGTGCTTATGGCATATGGTGGGAAAGTGATGGGAAATATAAGAAAAATTGAGACACGTGGGAAAAGCTAATGGAGCAGTGAAGCATGTAGAGTAAAGAAGGACTGTAGAGCAGAGATGAAGGAGTTGTGTGTGACAACATATCAATTTTATGTATTTTTCTATGTAACTATAGTAGGTCTCTATTACTAAATTTAAAAATTACATGAAAATTATAACAATTGGTTGAAGTGGGTTGTGGCTTGCATTTATAATAGGTTGGTGCCTCTTGTACATTCTCCAAGTTGTTTTTTTATTTGCACATAAGAGGTTACAAGAGTATAAGATCAACAATCCATGGTAATAATTCCCATTGTTTCTCTACACCAAGAGAACTTAGTAGAAAAAATTTTGGTTAGGGAATATACAACATTTTTCAAAGTTTCCACCATCACTAGTAGCACCTACTTTTCTTTAATCACATCTCTCAAAAAATGATATTAAACATCAATGTTATTTGTCGTATAATAATACAATAGGTTATTTACTTGGAATATTTCACTCTAAATATCAAAATATATCCTCATATATATTTATAACAACCTAATATACAAACACTATATTTGTAACACTACTACCTACTTTCTTTAACGAGTGGCTATCATGCATTTAGATTTTGTAGTTGAGAGTGCAACTATAGACTGTCTGTTGCTCATCATATTGATTTCTACTACAAATAGGTTAAAAAATACTTACCCACTTGTAGATATTTTGTGACCCAAATCTCTAGCCTAGTTTGCATCAACAAATCCATGTATTTCCAACACTTTGTCCAATTTTGGTCTTCCCTAGTAGCACAATTCATGGCTAGAATTGTAACATGAAAATTCTCTTTACTATTTTCGAATTCTCCTTTAATAGTTTTGATGTATACTTTTTAATACCCCCACGAAATGTGTAATGTCCAATATAATACATACCATTTCATAAATCAAAATTCCAATTTCACTTCCATATGGAACATGAGACATGTCCTTTTCCTCTTTTGATTCCTTGGGACATTAATATGAAAATAACATTACATCCACAGAAATAAGTACCTTTACCATTTTACATTACAACATATTAAACCTTTGGGATATTCTTTAAAGATTATTGGAATGCATAGGGAAGACCCAAGTTTAGAATGAATTAGCCAAGAAATCCCCTCAACGCTTTGGGGAACACCCACGAGTAAGTGAGGTTTCACCCAAGGAATCTTATGACAGACTGTAGAAACCTAGAAAATTCTACAGTGATGAAGGAAACATGGATCTTACACTATCACTATTATTCTCAATGTATGTTATTCACAAAAATAAATAGATGTATACCCTTATTATGTGTATTAAGTTGATCATTACCAAATATTCAACTGAATTATAATAGATAAATCATACCATGCATCACATAGTGTGCAAATATAGACAATAGCCCAAAATACATAGATCTATTATCACAAAAAATTATTCATTACATTTCAAATATCATGGATCACCAACCCAATAGTTACATTGTGAGATCATGTCTCAGAACATGTAGCATACGACAACCTCCCATTTGTTTTATTTTTAATAAAAAAATAGGGACCCTTTAAAATTTTCTCTGAATGATTGATTTTCTCTTAGTGATAAGACTGTTCATAAATTTTTTAATGTTGATTGCTTGATGAGTAAAAGGGCTATAGGACTAGACTAACCTCCTTTTCCAATTGAATAAATATTTTGAAAAAAAATTGCAAAACATTTAAAATCAAAGGAATGTTGAAATCCCAGAATCCCACGATCTAGTAACTCTATATGAATTAATTTTAAAAACCTTAAGGGATTCGGGATCTCAGATCCAGGATTATCAATAAAATTGACCGCTACCTTCTCTAGCGCTGAAACAATTTCCCACAATCTTGTTATCCTGACCCCATACATAACCTGGAATCCAAAAATCACGAAAATTATTTATTATTTTAATCTTAAAAACCTTATCAACCTTATGGGATCCGGGAATACAGGACCCGCTTCACACTTTTCAAGGAGCTAATTGCTATAGAAATGTTTGGTCAACTTAATGTTTTGAAATCCCAAATATTTCATGGAAAATGAATTTTTAAGAAATTACGAGATCCATGATCCATGATATGACGTGGCTACTTCACATGTCATTTCACAAGGTTTCCTACCATCACCCATTTAATTAATTAATACGGCTAATAATGGTACAATATCACACATTACTAGTCGAAACTTAATCTTACTTTAACTCTGTTTTACCCTCATTTTCAGTTATTATTTATTATTTTTATGAAAAACCTCTTCATTCTGCTAAAACCTATGTTTGAATGATATAGGTGAATTTGAGCGATTATACCAGGGAATAAATGAAGAAGGATAAATCAAAGAAAAAGAATTATGAACCCAAGCTGGCTGGCCCATACGAAGAAACAATGGATGAAAAATCATTGGAGGAAGGTTTATTATCTGACGTAGTTTGCACTATGGATTCCAAAAATTCGGCATGGGAGAAAATTTATAGTTTTTTTAAGGACGGGGGCCGCAAGTCACACAAATAATGTCAATAGTTTCTAAATATATTCCTACTTCTGATCCCATTGTACCAAATTAAACGAATTCTTTTTTGGAAAAAAATGCTTCCAGGCCAAGGTGAATGCCATATACGAACATTATAAGATGGGAGGTTGAAGATGTTATAGTTATAGAAAGGAATTTTCTTACCAAGAAGGGCACACTTATTGGTTCATTTTCTATAGAATACCTCCGGGATATGTATCAACTTCCAAAGTTGCAGTATCATTTTGACAAGAAATATATGGAGAAGTTGATCAAAAGCCACAAAGTACCAACAAATTTAATTAAAGATTGGAGACGAAATCCTAACCAACATAAAATCGAGGTTGGCAGTAACTACGTGACTTCTTGTCTTGCAACCCCTTTTGGTCAAGTTTCTGCTACGTTATGGAGGATATATGCATCACCAAATGCCTCAAAATTCTTAGATGATTAGATTCCCCTAATTTATGGTGCCTGTTACGGTGACATTTTCGACTAGGCTACTATCTTGTCTGATAATTTATCCAAACATATTCTTGCATTTCATAGATCCTGCATTGCTTTTGAAAATAAAATTCATCCTTTTTATATGTACGTCTATATAATGGATTTTCTATGCTCACCTTGGATTTCCCTTTCATGGGATGGAAATGGTCTATTTCTAATCCTCTTCCCATTCATGTATATTATAATTCCCTATAGGAAACCAACTACTTTAATAGTTTTACCAAATATGCCATAGGATAATGATTCATCTTTATAAGTTGGTGTATGAAAATAAAATACCAAGGATGTCCCCGAAGGCTATGGGTAATTTGAAGGAGACTAGAACTTGGTTTGGGGAATAATTATGTAACAAACTTTGGTTAAAATTTCATGTAATAAATCTAATAAAGGAAAAATAAGACCAAGGTCATGGGACACATATTCCAAGCTGAATGTTGTGCAAAACATCCTAGTGGGTGTTCATTTGGTTTATTATGGATAAGGGAATTGGCAAAGGAAATGTAAAATGAATTGAAAATGCAAAGAGGAATTAATTGGCATATTATTTATGAAAATAAAAGAAAATAGGCTAAAAGGAAGGTGAAAGGTCACACATTACATGTGAGGAAGATATTGAAGGAAAGATAATGGAAATTGAAGAAAATAGAGGCCTCAATGATAAAAATTATTATGAGGACCAGTTCACAAGTTTTGTCAGTTTAACATTATAGTTAGTTCAGTTTTAGATCTCTCTCACTTTCTCTTATCTCTCTCTCATACTCTTGCACACAGAGAATTATTGGAGCACTATAGCATTGGAGAAAGGAAGGAAAAGGAAGGACAAGAAAAAAAAGGGAAGTAAGGGTCAAGCAAGGAAGAATTGGATCAAGCGGCTAAAATGGGATTAATTGTAGGTATCGAGTTGCATGTACAATTGCCTTGCTAGTTTTGGCATGAATGGTACATGCATGTGTGTATTTTTTTCTCTTGCTATCATTGGCATGGGTTTATCTAGGTGTGACAATGGTTATAACCTTGCCTTTCCATTTCTAGATAGCAATGGTGTGATGGGGTTCTTTTATTTGGTTGAGCTGGATTGTCGGATGGTTTCGAAGTCGGGTGAGGTGGTCTCAGGAAAATTACCAAGGGCCTAGGAATCCCTTGAAAAGTAATGGTGGGATACACGGTAAATACTGAACGTGGAGACATAAATATTCCTCAAGGTATTAGTGAAGAAATCTAGAGGCATCCATGCTTGTTTACTCCTAGTAATCACTTGAACGATAATGGTGGGATTGCGATAAAGCTTGGTTATGTATGCTTCTTTTTTTGGGCCTAGGAATCCCTTGAATGGTAATGGAGGGATGCATGGTAAATCATGATTGTATATATGAGGGTTTTGGGACTAGAAATCCAATGAACAGTAATGGTGTGATACACAGTAAATATTGAGGAAGCCCTTATCAGTTTTGTTGTGAGTACCACATTCATGCTTGGAATAAAACATGAGGGTGATTGGATGAAAGAAATATTTGGATCAACCCAATCTATGGTGGAGTGGTATGTGGAAGTCCGTGACATGGTTGGATTTGCATTTGTTTATAAGAGCTCATTTTCCCTTGTATTTCATTAGTAAATTTACTTATTATTATTTGGCTTTGATGGTTGTTCTATCATTGGTATTATTCTGGTTATATCCTAGTTATAAGCATGGTTTTATGACATAATTTAGTTATGGATCTCTAGTGAGCTCTGGTATTACACCAAGAGTGCTGCAACTCCCTAGGGGCTGTCCTACTTTATTTTATCAACCCGGGCTCATACAAAATTGCAGGTGACAATGCTATATACACAACATATGCATTATGTTCATGTCATCCTCTTCTACTTTACGAAAGGGTACTATTTCTAAGGGTTCTTAGTGAAGTCTGTCACACTTCAATGAAACTAAACTAATTTTCATAAAGGAAATGACAGAAAGGAAACTAAATTAAATTGCTAAAAAGAAATGACAGGAAGGAAACTAAACTAACTTTCAGAAAGGAAATGAAAAAATAAACTAAACTAAATTTTATTGAGCTGGCCAAATGGCTAAACAAAATCTACTTATTCTATGATCTATCTACTATGCTTCTAACCATGCAACTATTCACGATCTAATTCTAACTGAAAAATTGTTGATTGCAGTTCTGAGGAAAAAGGGCTAAAGGTTCTCATGGAAGGCTTAAACACACGAAAAAAGGCTTAGAGGAGTGAAAAAGGTGTATGGAATTTATTAAAGCGCATAATATCACAAAAATGCTTTGGAGTGGGAGGCTTTGGAAAGCGCAATGGTAGAATTGCAATGGAGGGCTCGCAGTGCGATATGTGATATGCGATATCACAATATTGCAATGTTGCAAGGCTGGAGGAGAAGCGGGAGTGTAGTCGAGAGGAAATACGAAGTGTGATTTGCAAAAAGGTAAAATTTGCGATTTTCAATTGTGATGTGGCGGGGTACAAAGCGATTATCACAATCGGCAAAAACGAGTGGTAAGCGTTAACGAGAATGAAATAAGAAATGCGATTTGCGATTACGATGTGGTGGGGTATGAAGCAATGATCGCAATTGGCGAAAACAAGCGGTAAGTGTTAACGGGAATGAAATAAGAAATGCGATTTGTGAATTCTGAAGTACGGTAGTGGGAGAACCGAGGAGCAAAGGCAGGGGTCGAATTTTAATTATTTTCAAGCGTTTTTTCGTTAAAAAGGTAAAGGTGAGGTGAAAAGGGAAAATCACTGAGATGTTGAAGAATGGCAAAGGAAACAGAAGGGGTCATGCCAGATGCAAAGTGTGGTATCAGGAATTTCGAGGAGAATAGGTGGAGGTCAAACTTTAAATATTTTCATGGAAAAAAAGGTGCGCCAGCTGAGAAGAAGAGAGAAAGGAGGGAAATGAAGGCATTACAACAAGGTTCAGAAGCGTAACACAGATATGGGGAGAAATTGGAAGATGAAGAAGAGTGATTAATGAACTTCTCTGGAACTTTCGATGCTCATTCCTGCAAACAAACTTGGGGATTCGTGCACTGAAAACAGACAAAAATGCGCAATAAAAATAGTGAACAAAAATCATTTTTTGGGTCTGTGGTAAGGTTTACCCTTCTCGAGATCTATTGACAGAGATGAGAAGGGGATCTTCATCCAAAGCCTTTTTGTTTTTTTTCCTCTATTCTATTACTCAGAAGCAAATGAAACCTATAGCAACAAACTGAAAGAAAAAAATAAACAATAAAGAAAATATCAGAAGCAGAAATAACTAAATGACAGAAACAAAAATAGCTTAATGGAAGAAAGGAAAGAATGGTAACAACAGAGAAGCTGAGGAACATGGGTTGGGCCCTTACCCATGAGCCTCACTCTCTGGAACTAGATCAATAGAAATTCATCTGAATACTCATTGCATTAAAAATACAGTCTTATTATGTCCCGAAGGTCTTAAACAACAAAAGCCTAATAGCTTGCAGCAAAGTTCGAAATAGAATTGACTGGAATTGACTTACTAACTAACTAACTCCTTCCTAGCTCTAGCTCTGCTCTATTTATTCTATAGGGAAGCTACCAAAAACTCCCTTGAAAATGGTAATTGAGTCCACTTGACTCCCAGTAAACATAGATTGAGTGCTCTCCTCTTTGAGTTGCTTGCCTGCCTTTGGAACTCGAACTGTTGGAGAGAATATTTGGGGTGGATGAGTCCACTTAACTCCAAGTGAAGGATGGCTTGAGTGCACTTGGTCTTGAGTTTCTTGGATGCCTCTGGAATTCGAATTTCTGGAGGGGATCTCATGAGGATCCTTTGGTTGCCTTTGAGATTTAAGGAGGGTGTACAACCCCCTTGAATCTCTCCAATTTTTCTCCCTAATTTCCTGATATTGTGCTCATTTATTCTCCAATCTTGATCTTCCAGTGGAAGGGAGAAAGTCCCTACATTATCTCCTTCTCTTAATCTGCATAATCTGCCAAATATGCTCATAATATTCTACAAAAATAACCAATATTAGGCATAAATATCCAATTACCTTTAAACCTTCCTAAGAAAATATTGAAGAATAAGAAAACATTATTAAGTGAAAAAGGAGAGATTTAATATATATTTTCATGTGCATAAGGAAGGTAGATGAGTCTAAGAAAGGTTATATGGGCCTTAATTTATGTCTAAGTTAGAGGCCCATCATCACCCCCCTACTAAAACTGTTGCTCATCCTTTGAGCAACCTATTCATCCTCCCTGCCTTATGGTTCTTCCTGGATGTTGGCTTATTTCATTTTCTATTTATTGGCCCATGCGCTGCTCCTCCTACTAATATTTTTGCTATTATTCGTGCATTTATTCTTGTAGGTGCTTCATGGAGGTCCTCATATGCCTTAAGAAAATCTATTTTTCATGCCAAGAGGTGGTGGATCCACCTTTTATTTGATTTTTTTTTTTTTTATTGCATGCAAAGTAAACTTAGTGATTTTTTCTGTGAACTGAGTTCACCCTTGGTTATCACTTGGTACTCCTTGTCTTCTATTATAATGAACTTTTTACTTCCCACTTTCTCAAGTCCTTTTTACTTTTGTCTTGTTCCTTTTCTTGTTGGAAAAAGTGAGGCTAGTTGCTAGATAAGGCTGAGGTTTCTTTGCTATTGATTTTGGCTATATAAAAAAACTTTCCTTCTCACACTTTTTCATGTTTTATTAAGCTAATATAGATTCGAAGAAAGGGTTAGATGATTGCATACCTGAGCCTTACCATTGATTTGTTTTTGCAGGTGATATTGAAGCTGCTGATATGGCTGTTGAAGCTGTTTTCGGTGGTTCTGAAACTACATGTGATAATCTTCTTGAGGTCCTTTTGGACCTTCTAAGCATAGGAGGAGGAAGTCCAATTTTGACTACCTTTAACCAGGGTGTTGACCGGATTTTCTTTTTGTGCCAACTTGCTATTTTCTAGCTTGCAAAGGTTGGAGAGCACCTACATTCATTAGAGAGAGATACATGGAGAAATGCATTTTTGTTTTTTTTTTTTTCTTTATAAGGCCTAGTAGCTGCCTCCTTGAGGTTTTCCACTAGTAGGTCTGCCTAGGCACCTCAAAGGATGTTTTCACCTAGGATATTTTATTTTCTCTTTTTTTCCCAACCCAATGACCGCCTCATGGAGGTTTTAAATCAGTGGGCCAATCTCAGACGCCTCAAAAGAGGTTTTCACCTGAGATTTAATTCTTTCCCTTTGTTTATTTTATTTTTTTTCTTCACTTTCCTACTCTACTTGAAAAAAACAAAACCTTTTTCAAGTATAAGAATACGTCCAATAGAACCATGTACACATCAAGATGACAGATAAAATCATGTGCAAACTTGGAATACATGCGTTGACATGTACCTGAATATGAGAGATTAATTTCTTTGACTGGGATTGCATCAAGTACTGTTGGATAAGAGTGTGTTGCTACAACTTAATGACTGTTTGGAAGCATATGTCAATATAGTTGTGATGCCCCTGGTTCACTTGCTGATTTGGATCACCTTGGATTTCCTCTTCTCTTATGGCAGTCAATTCTTCCTCTTTTTGCTGATTGTTCTCTTGAACACATGGAGGAAATGTTGGTAAACATGAGGGAACTTTCTCAACATCTGATTCTAATTTATGCTCTTCATCAAGTGTAGCCCTCGATATTTTGATATTCTCATTTGGGTCTTCTTCTTCTTGATGTTTTCCTTTAGTGACATTAAGAAAATCTCTTCTTTGCAATATCTTTCTTGAACTAAGATGCAGACCATTTAGATCAATATTATATGTTTTCTAGTGTTATACATCAACATTGTAGGTGAGCTGAGATACTTCATTGTATGGGTTTGGAAATGGTGGTACAGGTAGTTGAGTGGGGATGGATATATGAGATGGATTTGGTTGAGGCTGTGGTTGTGGTGGAGGTGGAAGGTAGGGATAACATGGATTCATCGGGATATGGAGGGAAATGTTGAGGATGTTGAGGATTTTCTCAATAAGGACCTTGCCAACCATGTTGCCAAGATTGGTTTTGGGGTTGAGATGGCTAAGGTTTCCAAGGAGGGAGTGTGTCCCAATTATTTTGAGATGGATGTGAATAATCTTGAAATTGTGAAGTAGGTCCTTGCATAATATCAAGTTGACTAGGTTGTTAGGGTCTCCTTGGAGCTACATAACATAGCCTCTTTGGTGATTGCCTTGCTCCATTCTCTTCCTGGTAAATTTCCTTAAACCTAGGCAATTATGAACAACATTTAGTTGCATATGATTCTGCATAAATAATAAAATATCATCATCTTATTTTTCCTCATTTTACCTTCTTAACATTTCTACTTGTTCACTTAGATTGCTAAGACTCTCCATTCTAAATTTATCAAGCAAATTTCCAAGTTCATCTTGCCTTACCAATGTTGATGCTGACTTACTTACTCTTTCCCTTCCTCTTGATATGCGTTTTCATGTTTTAGAAATTTCTTCAAATGACAATTGATATACATCTCTTTTAATCATGAGACTAAGGAGATCAATCCACTCTTCCGTAATTGTTCTAACTAAGAGGGCTTTTAGTATGTCAAATCCTAAATGATGCAAATTTCCCCTCTTAACATTATATATGAACCTATCTATTAGATCCTCAAGGCTCTCATCTTCTTCTTGGTTCATTCTAAAAATTTCTTCTCTAAGGTCACGATCTTTGTATTTTTCTAGAAATATCTGTTGCATATAATTCCATGATCTTATTGAATTAGTACCTAGAATTATGAACCATTTAAGAACTATATCCTTCAATGTTGCAGGAAACAATCTCAATTTTTTAGTGTGTGATAACTAGCCATAAGACCTACAAAGTATCTCAAATTCAAAGAGAAATATTTCCGGATCCTCTGTCTTCATACCATGGAAGTTGGGAAGGAAAGATGGAGGGATGTTGTTCATATGTACATTGATGTCCATATCTTGAATGGGAAATCCAATAAAATCTTGTTGATTATCATCATATCCATCCATCTCTTCTACCTTCAAAAGTGTATGGTGATGTGGTTCTTACTGCACCACGTGGTCAAGTGGGGGGGTTGGTATTGGAGAAGTATTTAAAGAAAAAATATGAGTATCCCTACTCCTATGAGGTATGAAAATCAAATATTTTTTTAATTTTTTTTAATATTTCTGAAATGGCATGAAAATAAAGGAAAGAAAAAAATAATTGTAAAAGAAATATCAAAGAATCTACTAGACACCTCCTCGGCAATGACGCGAAAAAGTGGTGAGCCCTGGTGTTACACCATTTTTTGGTCTTCTAACCTGTTACTATTAGATGGACCTGTTAGCACTCTAGTAAATTCTTAAGTTGTGGGATTTTGAGTTTTTAGTCAAAGAACACTAGAGGTAACCACAAACCTACTTGGAACTCTAGGATCTAGCCTTCCTAGGGTTCAGAGAGGGCTCTCTCTTTAAAATTTATTTTTGTTTTGATTTATAATATTAGGCTAGTTATGAAAGTAAAATTGGTTTTGTTTTAAATGGTATGGTGGGAAAAAATCACTCAGAGGTAAAATAGAGATAAATCTACTTTTCCATTGGGCTATGGAGTCTAAATCAAGCTAGCAGCACTAGAAATCAAGACCAAAAAGGTACAAATATATTCAAAGCAAGATAGATAACCCTCAGAGATTTGGGAAAATGGTTTTTTTTGAGATGGTATGATCGGGATAAAGGGCACTTAAGGATCCTTTGATCCGGAAAATGGAAGTGGAAGGCAAAGGTCAAACGGGAGTGAGAGAAATTAAGAATTCTCAACACCAGAAATCAGAAGAAAACATTAAAATGGAAACTAGTTAAAGACAGGAAGCACTTGACTAATGTCGTAGTAATACTCCTAGTTACACATTTAGACAGAACAAACATAAAATGAATGAATGAAACTTAGAAAAGGAAACAGTGACAAGTAGGAAGTACTTCACTCATCAGCTTATCACAGGGATCCTGAATTATGATTCCAGTCAGCTTGCCGAGTCTGCTACTTTGAATTCAAACACACAATAGCCTCCAATATTAAACAAAAATGTCTATAATAATTCCAAAATTTTTATTCCACACTGAATACTTCTAATGTTGAAGTATTTATACAAAATGTAATCACAAATATCCTAGGAGAATTCGAGGAATATCTTTAGGAAAAGGAAAATATCATTACATAATAAAAGGGATAACTGCTTAACAAACAACAAGTTGTCCTCTTTTATCCAAAACAAATAGAACTACTTTATCTAACAAGGAGCTTTTAACTGTCAAGGTGTCATGCTTGTTGGTTGCTAGGAAATATTTGCCTTTTGACTTTCCTTCACTGATACTCTTTAATCTGATACTCTTTACCTGATGACCTTTAATGCTGATACTCTTTCATCTGATTAGCTTAACTGATTTACTGTTGTAGAATTACCTTTTAACAGTAAAATCAACAACCTGTCTTTTTATTTTAATTGTTCATTTGACTATTTCTTAAGATAATATTATTTTACTATTTTACCTCTTATCTCTACATCAAATCAGTAAAAGTTTTCCATTCTTCTTCCTTGGGAATTTTGACATTCCTCAACTTCCTGAAATTCTCATCAGCCTTTGTATATCTAGAAAAATTGGGCTGGATGACAAAGAGATGTTTAATCTCATGCTGTAAAAAGAAGATATCTTCAAAATACTGCAGGAGGACTTTCCCTCTAGGAGCGCCTTGTCCTAGTGGCTTGCTAACTTGCTCTTTAGCAAATTCTCTGATCTTTTTATCATAATCCTTCTGGGGCATAAGTTTTTCATTAAAAACATGGATGTATGGTAGGCCCCTTTGTCTTAAGTTTGTGTATTTTACCATAACTTTTGTTATGGCAATGTTCATTGATTCACATTTTTCTTCCAGATTATTCATTAAGTTCTTCTTAGTACAACCTTTTTTATCTGTAAGATTGTTTCTGTCCTATCCAAGACTTTTAATTCTTCCAGTTCTGCCATATTCTTTCTGTTTAAAAATGTAATGATTTTTGAAGCCCGAGCAGGCTTATCAGTCAACTCATCTTTTGTCCTTTGTATCTCTATCTAGGCTGCCAACAATAAATCTCTCTGCTCATATATAACCTGAATTGAAGGCCATTGATTGTGAATGGCTTCAATTATGCTATTCTAGAGATGATTTTTTACATATGAAATCTGCTCAGTGAAAGTTAGCTCTTTTTGCAAATTCTTGATCTGTTCTCCCAATGTGATTACTTTCTGTTCATGGGTTTTAGCATTTATCAGAGCTGTCTTATTTGTAGCTTCAAGATTTTCAGTCATCTTCTTCAGGCTGTTGATTTCATTTTTCTTTAAAGACATTTCTTCCATTGCTTTAACAATCTAGCTTGCTTCATCTGTTTGTTGTAAATTTGTAGTAGAAGAGTCTGTAGCTAAAGTGGTAGCTGAAAACACTGGCACTACACTTGCCAGTGGTTCTTTTGGTGCTAGTTTCTCTCCTAAAGTGGAAGTCAGTGCTATAGTTATTACTTGAATAACTGTAGGAATTATAGGAGTCTCATGTTCTTTTACAGTATCTTTTTTTTTGACAAGGTGGTCCATTTGGGTCTCCATCTCTTTGATTTGAGTAGTTAGTTAAGAATGAGCTTCATCATTTCTTCTTTCTCACTCTGATCTTGAAGGATTTCCTTGGTTTGTGGATGCTCACTTTGAGAAAGCTTGAGCTGTTTCCTCAAAGCTGTTATGTAATCATTATTTTTATTTATCAATATTTATGCTGCTTGAATGTTTGAGGGATCATATCCCACTTGTAAAACTAATTCCTCTAAGGCTTTAATCCTTAGATCCTTGGCATATAAGGATGCCTTGTCTATCTTCATCTGATCTTGCATATTAATGATGGTGTTCTGTAGCTTATTTTCACTCATTTCCTTGGTTGCTACTATAGAATAAAGCATCTCTGAGCTTTGCCTGTGAAATTCATTTTGATCTAGCTCATGGACAGTTTCTGGTTCAACCTCAAGGTCCACAGTAACATGATCATCTTGTTACTAGAATAATCAAAGGCTAACAATAGCCTATTTTGATTTACAGGCTTTTGTTTGAGGAATTGAGAATATATCTGTGTTTTGATCTCCTCATTCTTCTGTTTTATCTGTTTGTATTTCTCCTTGATGTCTAAATCCTTTTCCTCAGCTTTTTGTGAGGAAGAGGCCTCCATGCTATGTTGCTTTTCAATCATCTAATTGTCTTCTTTTTCTGCTAGTTTGTTTTTTCAATTTCCACTAGAGTTTCATTTATTATGACAGTGGCTATATCATCTGTAGTATCTTGATTTCCTGTTTCTTCAATATCAATTGCATTCTCTTTCTCAACTGAAGTGATTTTGGGCCTTTTATTATAGATCAGTTTGAATTTTTTTTCTGTAGTTGTTTCTCCTGTATAGGCTCCTTCCTCTCTAACTCTTTTTGCTGATGTCTCTGGTTGTTTTACAAGTTATAGAGCTTGTATTGTGTCCATTTTACTTGTTGTCTCTGTATTAATTGCTGTATCTGTCAATGTATTTTCCAGCCACTCAACTCGGTTGGAAAATTTCTCAATATCAGGCTTAATCCCATGTATGAAGGGTGTTAATTTTCATTTTACCCTTTGACTGCTCAGGATCCCTTGAGGATCATAGTTCCACGGAAAAATTTCTTGAAATTTAAACTCTGCTAATCTCTTTGTGATTTATTTTTCTGCATCTTTGTGGTTTATGATAAAGGGACCAACCTGATTCTTTAACTTAAATTGAGTCTTTTTTCTGGTAGCCATGAATTTAATAGAATCATAACTAAGAATTTGTCTCAAATACTCCAGTGCAAAAATTCTCATGCTCATATATCTAGGCAACTTATAAGGTAATAAGTTGGATCCAAAAATTCTTAACTCTTTATGCTTCTCATAGAGATACCAATCCATTTTACTATGTTCTGAAAGTTGCAGGATTCTTTTCATTTCCTCATTGATTATGGGCTGCTTTTCTTTATTCACAATGTTCATTGTTGGATGTAGAAAAAGGTATGAAAAATCTGTGTAGGTGAAATTACTGCCCTCTTTCCTGAGCAAGGAAGTCCAGAAGATAATGGATAGAGGCTTACCTTCCAAGTCCATCTTTTGTAATGCAATAGGAAATTTAGCAGCTTGAAAGAATAAGAATAAGTGAAACAGATAGGATGAGTATCTAAAATCTCCTTTAGTGGGTAATTTTATTAGTTGATGATGGATATTGTTGGCTATGAAACCAACAAAGTCAAAGATGATTGATGGAGGTTGGTCTGGAGACAAGGTGGACAGGAAACCTAGAATGGACTCATCAGTGTGTCCATATGTAAAGTATCCAAGTATAAAGGAGAGCATAGAGATAATATGTCTAGACCCTTAAGGGAATTTAGTAGTGGAATAAGGAGGATTTATTTTAGGAATGTTAACATGGGAAGGCATAAAGGTTTGAAATATCATGAAATTCCAAGGGAAGTCTAGGCCTAAGTACAACTGGTCAAAGCTTCTATAGACAGGGGGACTGATTGAGGCTAAAAATGTATTTGAAGCATTTGGTTTATTGACTCTGTTGTGATGGTGAAAAGGATTTCTCTATCAGCATTGACTATGGCCCTTTGATCTGGTTCATAATATTTTTGACATAATATGATAAGATCTTGGCCAGGGTGGGTCAATGGAACTATATATTTAGGAAAATGAGTCTCCCAAATAGGTATCTCATCCTTGTCCAAGTACTTTTCATAATACCAATTCTGTATATCCAAGAGGTTGAATTCTACAAACTCCTTCAGTGGGTAATTTTATTAGCTGATGATGGATATTGTTGGCTATGAAACCAACAAAGTCAAAGATGACTGATGGAGGTTGGTCTAGAGACAAGGTGGATAGGAAACCTAGAATGGAATCATCAGTGTGTCCATCTGTAAAGTATCCAAGTATAAAGGAGATCATAGAGATAATATGTCTAGACCCTTAAGGGAATTCAGCAGTGGAATAAGGAGGATTTATTTTAGGAATGTCAACATGGGAAGGCATAAAGTTTTGAAATATCATGAACTTCCAAGGGAAGTCTAGGCCTAAGTACAGCTGGTCAAAGCTTCTATAGACAGGGGACTGATTGAGGCTAAAAATGTAATTGAAGCATTTGGTTTATTGACTCTGTTGTGATGGTGAAAAGGATTTATCTATCAGCATTGACTACGGCCCTTTGATATGGTTCATAATATTTTTGACATAATATGATAAGATCTTGGCCAGGGTGGGTCAATGGAACTATATATTTAGGAAAATGATTCTCCCAAATAGGTATCTCATCCTTGTCCAAGTACTTTTCATAACACCAATTCTGTATATCCAAGAGGTTGAATTCTACAACAGGATCAACAATTTTGTAGTCAACATCAATCAAAGGGAGGCTTGCTACAACAACTACAGGTGGTTGGAGGGGATTCATTGTTGCAGCAGATTTGGCAGTGATGACTGGGGTAGGTTTAGGTGCTTTAGATCCCTAAGATTTAAGTGTTTTAGATCCTACAGGTTTGCTTGTGCTCTGTTTCTTAGTCATTTTGGATAACTATTGCAAGATTAGACTATTTGTAGGAGTTTTTATATCAAA
Organism: Pinus albicaulis; assembly: GCA_034641835.2. NCBI lineage: Eukaryota > Viridiplantae > Streptophyta > Pinopsida > Pinales > Pinaceae > Pinus > Pinus albicaulis. The sequence goes on along the minus strand of JAXQQM020084252.1, from coordinate 22,356 downwards.
CAGAGAGGAAATTGAGTAGTTTTTAGGCCGAGGATAGATTCTTTTAGGCTTTTGGCTCAATTAGGTTTATCTTGGGATGTAAAACTGGCATAAAATATAAAAACAAAGGTTTTCTGAGTGGGTTAATTGAAAAGAGTGTTTCTATGGTATATTCAGCAGTTTGAACCCTTTAGGTGCTTTAAATTTGGTCTTTAAGCTTTGGAAACTAGGAATTTGGCTTCAAAAAGGCTTTCCGTGTGAAACAGGGTTTCCTGGGAGAAATTGGCCAGGGTTTGGCCTCTTTTTTGGTGTTTTTAAGCAAATTGGTTAAGTGAAATCTCTTAATTAAAGGCCTGGTTCTATTATAGAAGGTTTAGAATTGAATTTGAAGGCTTCAATTTGTCAGAAAATACCTTAAGATGTAGGTATTCGGTGGTTGAAATGGTTTGCAGATGCTTATGGTCGACTTTAAAGTCTTTAGTAGCTTGCTAGAGCGGCAAAATAGCTTTACTGGTCTTCAATGGGGGATTTCTGGTCAATTTGGAGTTTCTGTTGGATAAATCGGCAATCACAGGCTTTAACTTAGTCGGGAGAGCTCTTTCAGAGTTTGAAATAGATGAATAAACGTTAAAATTAACCTTTATCAAAGGTTTTATGCTTTGGTTTATTCATGTTTTCTTGCATTGAATGCAAGCTTAATTAATGGCGGGCGGTGGTTTCATATTTGAAAACAAAACCAATAGTGGTTATCGGGTTGATTTGAAGTGGTAAGTTGTTTTAACTCTAATGGATGAGATCAAATGAAATTCTGACACGTTGTGAGGGCAGAATGTTTTAACTCTAGAGGATTTCGAAGGCAACCCCCTTCCTAATCCTCGCAATGCACTATATCTTAAGAAATATTACCCTTAGCATTTCCCTTCTGAAATGCATGTTTTATTTTCTTTTAGATAGCCAGCATATTTTTTTGTTTTTGTGATTTTCTACTTCACCCGAACCCATTTTTTCCAAGAAGGGTCACTTCACCTCCCCTTTAAAATCGAATTTCCTCACTTACGACACCTGTACTTGGGGCACCATTTTGCCTCCTTACTTGTCTTTGTTCGTGTCGATTTTTGTCATGAGTTACCATCTTATACTCATGTCTTCATGGTCCCCCATTGGGCTTTTACTGTGTGGCAGCACCATCGATTCGCCCTTGTTTAGAGCATCCAAGTTGAGTCATCATCACCTTCATGGAGTCTATCCCGAGTCCCTTTGTACCCCGCTATAGCCCTCCATCCTTCATTGCTTGGTCTCTCTCTTGTGTCGCACATTATGACCTTCAGTCCCACTATCCCCTATCCCTTATGATATTGTGTCAGTCGCTGCCATGTCATTCATGCCCTTTATGCTCTAACAAGGGAAGTCGTCCATTCGCTACTCAGTCCTTTCCATTTCACCATCATCATTAGTGTTAGTCTATTCGTCGCTCTACTATTTTCTCTCGTGCCTTAGTTGAGGATATCTCATTGCCTCACTTATGGCGTACCTCCTTCTGTCAACACCAGCTCATTCATTCCAGAAGCTGGGTCTAGAGGGCGGTGTACCTTGGTTCCAGCTTCCACTCTTGTTCGGTGCCTCGGATCGAGAGACGAGGATCTCTCATTTCCTTTGACTTGATTGTTTCTCCACTCCAGCTCCTTTCAGCATGGCTGAGATCCGTATACTTGATGGTTCGGTGATACGGCGGCTCTTGATGATTCTAGGGTGTGTGTGAGATGTCTCAACCCTCATGAGGGGGTGGCCCTACGAGTTATTTGACCACATGCTGGGGATGACCTAGGGGCCTCCTCCCTTGCGGCCTTCACGTGATCTGTCAAGAACATATGATGTTGTGTAGCCGCTTGCAGCGCCTCTTTGATTTGCATGTATCGGTCAGATTTTGCGAGCCCCCCATTTGCGAGGGGCATTTGGGTTGTATTTGTATCTCATGTACTCGGATATTGTTGTATCGGTCCTGGCTGTTATCCCAGGCACAACATGTATGTGGGATTCCTCATTGTATTTTTATACGGCTCATGAAAAAGTGTCTGGTGCTTTGTACTTTTGGTGGTTCGGTCCCTTGTTTCTGGACACACTACTATTCTTTTACTTACTTTGTCTCGGCGGGCATAGGTATACCTCCCCCGCCCGCCTTGACACATGTACCCTCTCATAAAAAGGGTCTTGTTGCACTGCCCGAGTCTCATCTCCTCGGTCTAGTTCTTATTACTTATCTACTTGCATTTCTCTCAGCTCTCTGCGACTTCCCTTTTGTTGTATGGTGATTGAGTTCTTGCGTACTTCGGTCCTGTATGATTTTCTCCGGCACTCGCACGGCTGGGGCAATCACATTTACACCATTTTTTGGTCATCTAACCTATTATCATTAGATGGACCCAAGTACACCATGTAAGACCAATTTTACCCTAAGTAAAATTGCCCTCACTATGTTAAATAACTTAATAAACCACATTTATTAGGTTGTTTATGGTCCAAACAGGAAACCCCAAAAGGAAATATTAAACAAACCTATATTTGTTTGATTTTCCTCATGGAATAATTTATTAAACCATAATTTAATTATTATTCCCAGTCATGTTTAACCCAAAAACAAAGAAATTAATTAGATAAACCTTTATTTGTCTTATTATTTTCTAGGAATAACTATTTAAATAATATTCCTTGTTAAATATGACCAAATCACCCACAAATAATTAAATAAATCATTATTTATTTGATTATCTTCTAACCGCTTCCTTAAAAAGATAAATAAATCATTCATTTATTTATTTTTGACAAATCAAGGGATTTGACCCAAGTCAAATACCTTTTCCCTCCAACAAATATAATAAAATATTCCATAAAAGGTGGATCTAGATTTGGTTAACATTATTTTAATCATGCACCAAGATCTAGAATGACCCAATATTTTGTTATAAATAGGAGGTTTTTCCTACCATTCTTCACCTTTTGTTGCCTATTAGATCACTCTGGATCTATACACTTGGTCACCATTTTCTGCCATTTGCTGTGTGAGCTCCCTTTGAGTTCCATTCTTTGTGTGGGTTTTCTACACCAACAAGAGAGAGAAATCTTAGATCTGAAGCGCTGAGGACTTCCAAGAACCCATCCCACTGAGGAGAATTGGATATGCCTTCTTGTTTTCCTCCCAGGTGCCCAATTAATACAAAAATTCTTTCAAAAATTGTTCTTGTCTTGTCTATTGGTATATGGAGCAAACCCTTGTTTTTACTACTTAATGTCTTTCCATGCATAGATCTGGTTTTTGTAGCTCTTTTCTTGTTCAACTAACTGTAGATCTGAAGATATTGGTAGCCACTTTTGTTGTTAGGGCTATTAGTTATGCATAGCTAAAGTGGTCCTTTTTCGTACACTTTGACAAAGGATTCATACTAACAAATGGCGACTCCACACGGATTTTAAATTACGAGCGCTATTGTTTTTCATATTCCTGCATATCCAGCTACTTCAGACCCTAGGGTTTCTTTTTAGCTGTTTATTTTTCCTATTTTTATGTTGTTTTTCTCACATAAAACCATAAAACATTAAAAATTTTAACTTCCGTGTGTTTCTGGCCCTATTGCGCAGTAAGCAACATCAGCCGCAACTGAGATGACAACTTTTCCGAAAATCTGCCGCCGAGACAACCAGAGTGGGAGGTCACACTTTTCACCCCAAAAACTGCGACCTGGACCTCCAGGTCGCACTTTTCAGCCTCTTTTCTGCGACCTGCCAATTTTTCAGTGGTTTTTCTGCAATTTTTCTGGGTTTTGTTGAAGCTTCTGTCAGGGTTTTCCAGCCTCTGTCTCAGCCCGCTTTGACCTAGTTCTGATCTGTTTTTACTCATCTAAGTGGGAACCTAGCCCCCTAGGGCTTTAGTACCCTCCACTTTTTGTGGAAGAGTTTTAGTTGTTTCAGCCGTCTGTTTTTCAGAGTTTCAGCCTTCCCTTTTTCAGATCTGAAACCTCCTCCTCAGATCCCTTTAAATCAGCCTTTCTTCCTTTCAAATCACCTCTTGTCGTTTTGTTTGGACCTCTCTTTAGGACCTCCTCCCTGTCCTTTCCGCTGTTTGCTGATTTCCTCCCTTTTTCCAGCCACCTTGCCTCTGTCTCTTGGCTGTGATCTGCACCTCTTTTCAGCAGCTTTATCCTTTAGATCCCTGTCCCTTTTGACCTTAGATCTATTGGCCTCTTTTCAGTGTGTTTTAACTAGATTTTTTCCCTTTTTTAGACTAGATTTTAGGGACCCTCCTCCTTGGGTTAGATAGATGCAATAGTAGTTGTTCATTTTCTGTTATTTCAGCATTCTATACTGTTCTATGCAGATTTATTTTCAGTTACGTAGCACACTTTTTTCTTGCTCTCAAAACGAAAAGGGTTTTAAAAATTAAAATTAACGCACACCACACACTAACCCTAAGTGAAGAAGCGCCTGGTTAACACTGCCTGGAAAAGACTCTAAAATCAATTGTCACTGCACATTTTCTGCCCTTGACCTCACTTGATTCTGTCCCTTTTTGCCCTTGTCGGTTTACTTCTTCTCGTCATCATTGCGCCCCCAAGGTGCCTTTCCCGGAGACTTCTTGGCCTTCACCCTCAGTTTCCGGTCGATCGACCTGCTCCGTCCCACCGTCGTCGAGCAAGTCCTCCTCCGAGTCCGCACTCCGACTCCTCTCCTGATTCATTGGGTTCTCTTTCTCCTCCTAGTTCTCCCCTTGTTACCTTCACTATGTCTGGTCCAGGGCCTAACGTTAGCAGTGCTCCAGGCCCTAATGCCGGAACCACTACTAGCGGAACCGCCACAGGAACTACCTCGGCCATACCCTTGCTGCCGTACATTGTAGGCCTCAGACTCCCCGATTTCAATCAGTTGATCAATGACCCTATCCACCATGATGTTGGTTGGCCTGCTATGCCAACCAAGCTCCCCTCCGACATCCCTAAGTTCGAAGGCCTTGCTAGAGAAGATCCAACCAATCATGTCCGATCTTTCCACATGTGGTGTTCCTCCAATTACATTACCGATGAATCCATCCATCTTCGTTTGTTACACCGCACGCTTACCAGCGAAGCTTCTAAATGGTATGTAGACCAAGCCACCACTTCCCATACTACCTTTGCGACCATTGCCCAAGCCTTTTTATCTTACTTCCAGCTCCCTCTCCTATACGATACCGGTACTGAGCTCTTGACTTCCTTTAAGCAAACATCTTCGACCCGCCTTTCCACCCATGTTCAGGAATGGCGACGTAGACGCAGCTTATGTCGAGCTCCCCCCTTCGAAGATCAGATCTATATGGACTGGTTCCTTCGCTCTCTCCTAGCTCCCATCGGCAAAGATGTCGCCTCCCATTTCCTTCAAACCAAAGAAGCCGCACTCCAAATAGCCTTGAAATATGACCTGATCTACGCCCAGTCTGGTTATGTTTATACCGTCCTTCCTGACCTCCCCAGGCTCGACGGCGCTAACGCCCCGGGGGCATCTCATTCCGCTGATGGTATCGTTGGAGCCCTTTCCCATCCGTATGCTCAACCTCCTATGGGCTACGGTCTCCCTCACGGAGGGGCCAACACCTCTATCACTATTCCCCCTCCCGGTAGCATGTACCCAGGATACGGCATGCCTCCTCCTTTTTCCCAACCTCCTGCTTACCTCAATGTTGCCCAACCTAACCATTACCCTTATGCACAGCCTGGTGTGCCAGCTCCTCCAGCATATGCGCTTCCACCTCCCTTGCCTCCTCAACCCCAGCAACAACACCTACAGCCCCCTTCAGGACAAGTATTTGCACAGCAGGGTGCGACTAATCCCCCTTCTTCTAAAAGAAGGCGGAGAGGCAATCCAAATCAATCTGCCCCTAGTACTCGTGGACCCAATCCTCAAGGTTTTGACCCTAACACTGCTAACCAGCAACAGGGCACTCAGCCCAAGCCAGACAGGCCTCTTCGTACCAACAAGCCTTGTTCGTGTTGCGGTGTTTACGGTCATTACACCCACAATTGTCCCCTTTTACCATAGATGCGGCAGATGTGGGAGTCTCAAGCCACATTGTGCGGACAACATGCCTCCCCACACGCTCCCCCTAATGTGGCCACTACTCAACCAGCTGTGTTTACTGATCCTTTCCCTCAGTAAGGATTCGTGGCTACCAAACCACCTGACGGGCGGTTCTCCACTCCACCCTCCATTTCTGGTTCCTCCGATTACCAGATCCTCATGATGACCTTTGATCCATCCCCAACTGTCGACCTTCATCTTCAAACTCGGTCTCGCGAGTACCCCAAGCCTCCCGCTTAGTCTGCCCCCGAGTCCTCTTCTTCCGGTTCTACAGAGCCTCTTTCGACATCCAATGGCCCCTTACATATCCCTCAACCCAAATTTGAGGTCCATCCAAAGATTCCTAAGGGGCCATTACGTCGAAATGCTGCTTCTGGTCGAGCTGCTCATTCGTATAGCATAGTAGATGATTTGGCACAATCTCCTACTGCCATTTCAACACTGGAACTCCTCCAGTCGTGCCCTTCCCAAAAGAAGGCTCTACTATCTGTCGTGGGCGCTGTAGATCCTGCTGATGACCAAATGATTGTTTTCGACGCCACTCAATCGGACCATCGTCCTCTCCCTCCTTCCGTCGGCTTCCAAATCCCAGTCAAAATCCGGAACGCCAACGTTTCCCGGTGTATAATTGATGAGGGGGCATCCACCTGCGTGATGTCCGCTTCGGTTTGGAAGCAACTCAGATCCCCTGAGTTGGCCCCTTCCACGATCACCCTCCGAGCGTGGGACGGCCATGCCTCCCAACCCATTGGCCTGTTCCGTAATTGTCCTATCACTCTCGCCGGTAAGACTGTTTGCGTTGACGTCGAAGTCATAGATGCCCCGCTAGACTACAACATTCTATTGGGGCGAAGCTACACCTATGCTATGTCTGTTGTCCCATCCGCGGTTTTCCGCAAGATGTCTTTCCCCCATAATGGAAAGATAGTCACCATTGACCAGTTGACATATCATGAGCCAAAATCTCAGACCTCACCTGAGACGACCATCTCTTCTGTAGCCAACAAGCAAACCATCGATTCCTTGACCAGTGTCTCCCCCGGCGTTTACAAAGATTCCTCCCTGCTTGGAACTTTCCCTAGTCTTCCTCCTCCTATCTCTGACCCCAGCTCATCGAATGTTTGCATGATGCAATCGTCTCGGGCTGCTCTCAAGCAACCTTCTTCGGCTAGTCCGCAACCGTGCCCTCCACAACCTGCTCCTAGCCCTTCACCTGCAGTTGGTAGTCATGAGCCCCTGTATCCTCCTGGCACGGTTCCTCCAGCCCTTAGCCATTTAGGAGCCGTCCCACCTGGCCATTACCCCTCTGGACAGATACCGTTCCTAGCTCCCCCACCAGGAGTGTACACGGTACCAGTCATGGCCACCCTCTCTCTTCCTGACCTGACCCTGGGCATACCCGTCTGGTACATTGACCCTCCAGCCGTTACCCCACCCGGTCACCCCAAACCCTACCTTGCTTTGACACCGGTTCAACCGGTCCCCCTCACTTCCTCCGGCCCCCCCGCACCTCCCCAGGACCCTATCGCTGTGGTGCCAGCCCCGGGAAAGCAAGGAAAAGCTCGTAAGGGGGCAACCCATCAGGACCAAGCCACCCCGACAACCCCTACCCCTCCGTGACCGCCAAAGCCCGCTATCCAATGCGCTTTGTGCGATATCATCGGTCACGCCACCCATATGTGTCCTGAATTGCCACACTTCAAGATCCTGGTCAACGAGACGTTTCCTGACTCTGACATCCCCGAAGTCTACGTCACTATCCCGGACTCTATCCCGAAACTCAAAACCTTGCGCACAAACCACCCTTGTGCTTTGTACAATTTCCATGGCCATTACACCCACCTCTGTCCCCGCCTTGACGAGTATCGTTCCAAGGATCGTTCCTCCTTGGACATGTACCGCCAATTCAAGGCTACACATGACAAGATACCTTCTCACTTGTCTACGAGTCCTACTTCGATAGGACCAAAGGATATTCCTACTCCCATTCACATTCCTCCTCCCACTATCGAACCAACGGAGCCTTCAACCACCATTTTGTATCTATCATCATCCTTGCGAGATAGTCCACCTAACCTTCAACCTGTAGATACTCTCGGTTCCTCCTCAGTCGACCTTGGATCTGTTGACATTGCGCATTTGAGCCCTTCTCCTCTAGATGACCCGTCACACATCACTACCTCCTCGGGTGACCCTTCTTCCTCCAGTCTTCCCATCTTCCAGTCCGATGAAGACATTATGGAAGCCATGACCAACCCTGATTTTCCATGGGATGATATGCACCATCGCACATATTTCCTCCCACAGCAGTCCCATGACCAATATGATGTGGAAACCAAAGACTTCATTCCCAATGCAGTCGATTGGTTCAAAAATCCCATCCCTGCACCTGATGCTTTCGAAGAAGGAAACATGGCCAATATCTCTCCTACCATCAAAATTGACATTTCAGTCAAACCAGGAATCGAAGAATATATCACCTTGGGCACCCAATGCACCCCGGAAGAAATCGAAGCTTACACCAAGCTTTTCAAAGAATTTCGCGATATTTTCGCCTGGTCCTATTTTGAAATGCCCAGACTCGATCCCGCCATTGTCGAACACCATATCGACACAAGGCCTGATGCCAAACCGGTCCGTCAAAAGTTGAGACCCATTCATCCTTCCAGACGTGACGCTATCAAAGCCGAAATCGATAAGCTCAAGCAGGCTAGTTTCATTTACCCCATTGAATACACCACTTGGGTATCCAACCCAGTTCTCGTTCTCAAGAAACAAGGCACCATCCGTGTCTGCACAGACTTTCGCGACTTGAACAAAGATTGTCCCAAAGACAACTTCCCAACACCATTCATTGACCAAATCATTGACGAGTGTGCGGGGCATGAGGTTCTATCCTTTATGGATGGTTTCTCCGGATACAACCAAATTGTTATCCATCCTGCTGATCAACTAAAAACCACGTTCATTAGTCCGTGGGGAACTTTTGCTTACCGGGTCATGCCTTTCGGCCTCAAAAACGCCGGCGCCACTTTTCAACGGGCCATGTCTTATTGTTTCCATGACTTAGTTCATATTATCCTTGCTTATTTAGATGACCTCACTGCACGTTCTAAGCATCGGGCGTAGCACCTACACGATCTGTGCACCATTTTTCTCTGATGTCGCACGTATAATATCAGCCTTAACCCGTTGAAATGTGTCTTTTGCGTTCCCGCCGGCCGTCTCTTAGGCTTCATCGTGTCTAAGGATGGTATCACTCTTGACCCTTTGAAAGTTCAAGCCATTCTTGAACTTCCGATTCCACGTACCCTACGCCAGCTCCAAAGTCTCCAAGGCAAAGCTAATTTCCTTCTTCGGTTCGTCCCTGACTATGCCACCACCGCACATGGGTTCCTTCGACTCCTCCGATCTACTATCCCATTTTTTTGGGAATCCTATGCTCATGAGTCTTTCGATGCCCTCAAGCAGGCTCTCACATCCGCTCCCTTGATCCGCCCTCCCAACTTTGATCGGGAGTTCATCTTGTATATCTCCGCTTCCACCTATTCGGTCGCTGGAGTCCTTATCTAGGAAGATGACAATGGTATCGAGCATGTGATTTACTACGTCAGTAAGAACCTTGTAGGGCCTCCTGTTTCCTACTCATATGAAGAAAAATTAGCGCTGGCTGTCGTGTTCTCAGTCCAAAAACTTCGTCATTATATCCTTATGTGCTCCACCAAGGTCGTGACTAATTCCAACCCCATGGATTTCCTATTGAGTCGTCGTATCCTCACTGGGAAGTACGCCCATTGGGTCGTTATCCGTCAGTAATTCGACCTCGAATTTGTCACACCAAAGAGTAAGAAAGGCTTAGCCCTCGCTGAGCTCATTTCTGAATTACCTACCGGATCGCAAGACCCTCCAGTTAACGATGACTTTCCTGATGAACACTTATTTGCCATTACTTCCGACGACCCATGGTATGGTGATATTCTTACTTACTTGCGCACCCAAAAGTTTGCCCTCCACCTTGATCGTGAAGCTCGCCGACGTATCCGACACCAAGCTCCCCGATACCTCCTTATCGGCGACAATTTATATCGTCGCAGGGTTGATACTGTCCTTCATCGTTGTCTCACACATGCTGAAGCTGAACAGGTCCTTAATGCCTACCATAGCGGCGCTTGCGGTGGCCACCTCTCTGGTCTTGCTACTGCCCAGAAAGTCATGCGCGCCGGGTATTTTTGGCCTTCCCTCTTCAGTGATCGCATTGAGGCAGTCAAACACTGTCCCAATTGCCAAAATTTCGCCCCTAAGGTGCGAGCTCCCCTAGCTCCTCTCCATCCGGTCGTCTCCACTGGTCCCTTCTGTAAATGGGCCATCGACTTTATGGAGTGTCGCCCGCCATCCGCTGGTAACCACAAATATATCATCGTGGCGGTCGACTATTTCACAAAATGGGCCAAGGCCATGCCTACATTTAACAACATGGCAACTACCGCAACCCTCTTTTTCTTTAACCACGTTATCGCTCGATTCGGAGTTCCGAAAAAACTGGTCTCTGACCATGGCAGACATTTTGAAGATGAGATATGGCGCGAGCTATCCTCACTGTTGGGTTTTGAGCACCAATATTCCTCCTCCTATTACCCCCAAGGTAATGGCCAAGTTGAAGCAGTCAACAAAATTCTCAAGACTATGCTTCAACGGACGGTGAATAAGAACAAAACCAACTGGAACCTCATGCTCTTCCCTGCTTTATGGGCCTATCGGACTTCTGTTAAAACCGCCACCGGGTTCACTCCTTTCCACCTCGTTTTTGGAGAGGAGGCAGTCTTACCAATCGAGTGTGAAATCCCTTCCCTCCATCTGGCCGTCGAACTTCTCCCTGACACCCAACCTCTAGAACAATGACTTATCATGCTTGAGCGCGCTTCCGAAGACCGCCGTGTTGCCTTTCAAACCATGGAAGTGACCAAGAAATTCACCAAAGCCCAGTATGACCGAAAAGTCCAGCCTCGCACTTTTCACGAAGGCGACCTTGTTCTAGTCTATGACCAGGCCCATGATGTCCTTGGTCATGGGAAGTTCGACTCATTATGGCTAGGCCCTTACATCATTAGTAAGGATCTCGGTAAGGGGGCATACCTCTTAGAGGATTTCGAAGGCAACCCCCTCCCTAATCCTCGCAATGCACTCTATCTTAAGAAATATTACCCTTAGCATTTCCCTTCTGAAATGCATGTTTTATTTTCTTTTAGATAGCCAGCATCTTTTTTTGTTTTTGTGATTTTCTACTTCACCCGGACCCATTTTTTCCAAGGAGGGTCACTTCACCTCCCCTTTAAATCGAATCTCCTCACTTACGACACATGTTTAACCCAAAAAAAAATAAATTAATGAGATACACCCATAGTTATCTTATTATTTTCTAGGAATAATTATTTAAATAATATTCCTTGTTAAATATGACCAAATCAATCACTATTAATTAAATAAATCATTATTTATTTGATTATATCTCAACCACTTCCTTAAAAGGATAAATAAATCATTTATTTATTTATTCTTCACTAATCAAGGGATTTTGACCCAAGTCAAAGTCCCTTTCCCTCCAACAAATAATAATAGAATATTCCATAGAGGTGGATCTAGATTTGGTTAACATTATTTTAATCATGCACCAAGATCTAGAATGACCCAATATTTTGTTATAAATAGGATGGTTTTCCCCTTCATTCTTCACCTTTTGTTGCATACTAGATCACTCTGGATCTATACACTCGGTCTCATTTTCTGCCATTGTTGCTCCCATTGAGCTCTACCTTCTACATTGGGTTTTCTACATCTACAAGAGAGAGAAAGCTTAGATCTAAAGTGCTGAGGACTACAAAGAACCCATCCCATTGAGGAGATCCGGATACACCTTCTTGTTTCCTCCCAGGTGCCCTGTAATATAAAAATTCATTCAAAAATCGTGTTCTTGTCTTGTCTGTTGGATGCATGGAGCAAACTCTTTACTTTACCGCTTAATGTCTTTCCATTTATAGATCTGTTTGTTGCAGCACTTTAACTACTAATTGCAGATCTGAAGATGTTTTGCAGCCATTATTGTTGTTAGGGCTATTAGTTATGCGTAGCTAAAGTGGTTCTTTTTCGTACACTTCGACGAAGAATTCATACTAACAAATGGCGATTCCACACGGGTTTTAAATTACGACCGCTGTCGTTTCTCATATTCCTGCATATCCAGCTACTTCAGGCCCTAGGGCTTCTTTTCAGCTGCTTAGTTTTTCTCTTTTCATGTCATTTTTCTCACGTAAAACCCTAAAAACTTAAAATTTCTAACTTCCGTGTGTTTCTGGCCCTATTGCGCAGGTAAGCGACACCAGCCGCAACTGAGACGGCAACTTTTCAGAAAATCTGCCGCCGAAACAACCGGAACGGGGGGGTCGCACCTTTTGGCCCAAAACCCGCGACCTGGACGCACCCCACGTTCGCGACCTCAACCCATAAGGTCGAATCGCGACCGCCTTTTTCCGCATTTTTCCGAAATTTTCCGGGTTCTACCGCGTTCTCCTCGGCTGTGGTTTTCCACCGTCTCACCCCCCGCCTTGACCAAGATCTGATCTATTTTTACTCATCTAAGTGGGAACCCAGCCCCTTAGGGCTTTAGTACCCTCCACTTTTTGTGGAAGAGTTTCAGCTGTTTCAGCCGTCGGTTTCAGAGCTTCAGCCCCCTCTTTTTCCAGATCTGTTACCTCACTTTCAGATCCATCGAAATCAACCTCTTTTCCTTTCAAATCACCTCTTGTCGTTTTGTTTGGACTTCTTCTAGAGGCCTCTGCCTTGCCCCCCCCCCCGGGTTATTTGCTAATTTCCCTTTTTCCAGCCACCTTGCCTCTGTCTCTTGGTTGTGATCTGCACCCCTTGTCTGCAGCTTTATCCTCCAGATCTCTGTCCCCTTTGACCCTAGATATGTCGAGCTTCCTTTGTGTGTGTTTCCATAGTTTTTCCCTTTCTTTTCAGCATAGTTGTGAGAGACCCACCTTCTTGGTTTAGATAGATGCATACGTAGCTGTTATTTTTCTGTTATTTCAGCATTTTATTCTGTTCTCTGTAGGTTTATTTTCAGCTACGTCGCACACTTTTTCTTGCTCTCAAACAACGGAAAGGGTTTAAAAATTAAAATTAACGCACGCCACACACCGACCCTAAGTGAAGAAGCGCCTGGTTTCCACCGCCTGGCAAAGACTCTAAAATCAATTGTCACTGCACCTTTTCTGCCCTTGACCTTCTTGATTTTGTCCCTTTCTGCCCTTGTCGGTTTCCTTCTTCCTGTCATCATTGCGCCCCCAAGGCGCCTTTCCCGGAGACTTCTTGGCTCACTCCTCAGCTCGGTTGATCGACCGAAGCCGCACCCCGTCGTCGAGCCCGCCCACCTTCGAGTCCGCACTCCGACTCCCTCTCGATTCATCGGTCCCTTCTCCTTCCGGCTTCTCCCCTTTTACCTTCACCATGTCTCGATTCGTGTGGCCTAACGCTAGCGTTCTCCCCGTCCCAATGCCGGCCCCACGCGAGCTAACCGTCATTAACGCCCATCGCCACCCCCGTGCCGCCGCATACGTGTGCCTCGCCCCGATTTCCATCGCTGATAAACCGCACCACTATAATACTACCTCACCTTTTGGCCCAAAACCCGCGACCTGGACGCACCTTTTGGCCTGTTTCCTGCGACCTCAACTCAGATCAGGTCAGAACCTGCGACCTGCCTTTTTTCCAGCATTTTTTCTGTAATTTTTCTGGGTTCTGCTGCAGCCACTGCCAGGGTTTTCCAGCCTCTGTCTCAGCCCGCCTTGACCAAGATCTGATCTGTTTTTACTCATATAAGTGGGAACCCAGCCCCTTAGGGCTTTAGTACCCTCCACTTTTTGTGGAAGAGTTTCAGTTGTTTCAGCCGTCGGTTTCAGAGCTTCAGCCCCCTCTTTTTCCAGATCTGTGACCTCACTTCCAGATCCATTGAAATCAGCCTCTTTTCCTTTCAAATCACCTCTTGTCGCTTTGTTTGGACCTCCCCTAAAGGCCTCTGCCTTGCCCCCCCCGGCTTTTTGCTGATTTCCCTTTTTCCAGCCACCTTGCCTCTGTCTCTTGGCTGTGATCTGCACCCCTTATCTGCAGCTTTATCCTCCAGATCTCTGTCCCCTTTGACCCTAGATCTGTTGAGCTTCCTTTGTGTGTGTTTCCATAGTTTTTCCTTTCTTTTCAGCATAGTTTTGAGAGACCCACTTTCTTGGGTTTGATAGATGCATATGTAGCTGTTATTTTTCTGTTATTTCAGCATTTTTATTCTGTTCTCTGTAGGTTTATTTTCAGCTACGTTGCACACTTTTTTGCTCTCAACAACGGAAAGGGTTTAAAAATTAAAATTAACGCACGCCACACACTGACCCTAAGTGAAGAAGCGCCTGGTTAACACCGCCCGGCACAGACTCTAAAATCAATTGTCACTGCACCTTTTCTGCCCTTGACCGTAATTGTTTCTGTCCCCTTGTTGCCCCTGTCGGTTTCCTTCTTCCTGTCATCATTGCGCCCCCAAGGCGCCTTTCCCGGAGACTTCTTGGCCTTCACCCTCAGTTTCCGGTTGATCGACCTGCTCCGCACCGCCGTTGTCGAGCCAGTCCACCTTCGAGTCCGCACTCCGACTCCTCTCCTGATTCATCGGGTCCCCCTTCTCCTTCCGGTTCTCCCCCTTTTACCTTCACCATGTCTGGACCAGGGCCTAACGCTAGCGGTTCTCCCTGCCCCAATGCCGGCCCTACTTCTAGCGGAACCGTCACAACCACTACTCCGGCCACCCCTGTGCTGCCGTACATTGCAGGCCTCAGCCTCCCCGATTTCCATCAGTTGATTAATGACCCCATTCACCATAATACTACCTGGCCCGCTATGCCCACCAAGCTACCCTCTGATATCCCTAAGTTTGAGGGCCTTAATGGCGAAGACGCAACCAATCACGTCCGGTCTTTCCACATGTGGTGTTCCTCCAACTCCATTACCGATGACTCCATCCGTCTTCGTTTGTTCCAACGCACACTTACCGGCGAAGCTTCTAAATGGTATGTCGAACAGGCCACTTCCTCCCATACCACGTTCGAGACTCTTGCCCAAGCCTTCTTGTCGTACTTCCAGCTCCCTCTCCGATACGACACGGGTACGGAGCTCTTGACTTCATTTAAGCAATCCTCTTCCACACGCCTTTCTGCCCATGTTCAGGAATGGCGACGAAGACGGAGCTTATGTCGAGCCCCTCCCTTTGAAGATCGGGTTTACATGGACCGGTTCCTTCGCACCCTCCCATCTCCCATCGGCAAAGATGTCGCCTCTCACTTTCCTCAATCTGAAGAAGCCGCCCTCCAAATAGCTTTAAAATATGACCCGATCTACGCTCAATCTGGTTATGTTTATACCGTTCTTCCTGACATCCCCAGGCCCGGTGGCGCTAACGCCCCGGGGGCATCTCATTCCGCCGACGGTATTGTTGGATCTCTTTCCCACCCCTCTGCTCACCCTCCTATGAGCCATGGCCTCCCTCAGGGAGGGGCCAACACCTCTAGCACTCCGCCCCCTCCCGGCAACATGTATCCAGGATACGGCATGCCTCCTCCTTTTGCCCAACCTCCTGCTTACCTCAATGCTGCCCAACCCAACCCTTACTTTTATCCGCAGCCTGGTGCGCCAACTCCTCCAGCATATGCGCTTCCGCATCCCTTGCCTCCTCACCACCTGCAACAGCCCTTACAACCCCCTCCAGGGCAAGTATTTGCACAGCAGGGTGCGTTTATTCCCCCTTCTTCTCAAAGAAGGCTGAGAGGCAACCAGAACCCATCTGCCCCCGGTAACCGAGGACCCAATTCTGGTATGGACCCTAACACTAGCAACCAGCCTCAGGGCATCCCGCCCAGGCCGGACAGGCCGCTTCGCACAAACAAGCCCTGTTCATGTTGCAGTGATTACGGTCACTACACTCACGATTGTCCTCTATTACCCCAGATGCGACAGATGTGGGAGACTCAAGCCACATTGCGCGGACAACACGCCTCCCCTCACGCTCCTCCTAATGTGGCCACTACCCCGCCAGCTGTGTTCACTGATCCTTTCCCTCAACAGGGATTTGTGGCTACCCAACCCCCCGACAGCCATGCAGCCACACCCTCGTCCATTTCTGGTTCCTCTGACTACCAGATCCTTATGATGCGCTCCGATTCGTCCCCTTCTGTCGACCTTCACCTTCAAACTCGGTCTCGCCAGTACCCCAAGCCTCCTGCTCAGTCTGCTCCCGAGCCTCCATCTTCATGTTCTACAGAGCCTCTTTCGACACCCAGTGGCCCCTTACACATCCCTCAACCCAAAGTTGAGGTTCACCCAAAGATTCCAAAGGGTCCATTACGCCGAAATGCTGCTTCTGGTCGAGCCGCCCAATCGTACAGTATAGTAGATGATTTGGCACAATCCCCTGCTGCCATTTCCACACTGGAACTCCTCCAGTCGTGCCCTTCCCAACGGAAGGCTCTACCATCTGCCGTGGGCGCTGTTGATCCTGCTGATGACCAAATGATTGTTTTCGACGCCACTCAATCGGACCACCCTCCGCTTCCTCCTTCCGTTGCTTTCCAAATCCCAGTCAAAATCCGGAACGCCACAGTATCCCGGTGTATAATTGATGAGGGGGCATCCACCTGTGTGATGTCCGCTTCGGTTTGGAAGCAACTCGGATCCCCTGAGTTGGCCCCTTCCACGATCACCCTTCAAGCGTGGGATGGTCATGCCTCCCAGCCTATTGGCCTGTTTCGTAACTGTCCCATCACCCTCGCCGGTAAGACTGTTTGCGTTGATGTCGAAGTCATTGACGCCCCTCTAGACTACAACATTCTATTGGGGCGAAGCTACACCTATGCCATTTCTGCTGTCCCATCCGCGGTCTTCCGCAAGATGTCTTTTCCACATAATGGAAAGATAGTCACCATTGACCAGCTATCGTATCATGAGCCGCCGTCTCCATCCGCCTCTGAGACGACCATCTCTTCTGTAGCCAACAAGCAAACCGTCGATTCTTTGACCAGTGTCTCCCCCGGCGTCTATAAAGATTCCACCCTGCTTGGAACTTTTCCTCACCTTCCTCCCCCTCCTGTTACTGATCCCAGCTTGTCGAATGTTTGCATGATGCAATCGTCTCAGGTTGCCCATAAACGGCCTACCTCGACTAGCCCGCACCCTCCTCCCCGCCCTCCGCAACCCGCTCCTAGCCATCCATCTCAGCCAGCCGGACCTCCTCTTTCTGGCCCTCCCCCTACAGCTGGTGCCCCCGAACCTCTTTATCCTCCAGGCTCGGCCCCCCCTGGCCTTAACCATCTTGGCGCCGTACCTCCTGGTCATTACCCTGCTGGACAGATCCCCTTCTTGGCTCCCCCTCCCGGAGTATATTCCGTCCCCGTCATGGCCACCCTTTCTCTCCCTAACTTAACCTTGGGTATTCTGGTTTGGTACCTTGACCCCCCAGCCGCCACCCCCCCTGGTCACCCTAAACCTTACATGGCTTTGACACCGGTTCAACCGGTCCCCCTCGCTTCCTCCATAGCCACTGTGCCCCCAGCACCTCCACAGGACCCTTCTCCTGTTGGGTCGGCTCCCAGGAAGAAAGGCAAAGCCCGCAAGGGGGCAACCAAAGACCAAACCACCACGACCAACCCGGCTCCTTCTCCACCCCCAAAGCCTTGTGCCTTATGTGATGTCATGGGTCATGCCACCCATGCTTGTCCCGAGTTACCTCGTATCCGACCCATGGTAAACTTCGCGTTCCCCGACACTACGGTCCCTAAAACTCCCACTCCTTCTTCGACCGTCCCCAAGAGCGCCAAGACTCTCCGCACCAACAAGCCTTGTGCTTTGTGCGGTGTCCATGGCCACTACTCCCATTATTTTCCTCACCTGACACATTACCGCGCCTCCCTTGAGGTGATCCGCGAGTATGAGGTTGAACAAAATCAATCCGCCTCTCCCATTCTCGCGCAGTATGCTTCAGGCCAGCCTGAGGATCTCCCCGCTCCGATCCACATCCCCCCCCCTGATGTTCAGATGACGGAGTCTACAATCACCATTCTTTACCTATCCTCCTCTGCACGACACCCGGAGCCTAGCCCGTCTGCAGCCTTCCCCATTGTGTCCGTTGATACCCGAGATCACTCCACTTGTGTCTCCGTTGACCTCCGCAGCCCGAGTCCTCGCCATGTTTCCGATAGCTCTCATACATCACCTTGTGTGAGCCTTGATCATCCTGCCCTTTCCCCCTGCCATTACTGCTCGATGACTTCTGTACCCTCACGCTGCCGTCATTTCCTTTCATCCCCTCATTTATTGTCTTGTCACACCATTGTGCAGGACCCCCCGTCCACACCCTTTATCGGTTACGCCGACGGTGCAAGTCGCTACTCCAGGAATCTTGCCTCGGCAGGGTGGGCCATCTTCACCCCCTTGCATGACCTCGTTCTGTCTAACGGGGTATGCATTGGTTCTGCCACCAACAATCATGCCGAATATGATGCAGCGCGTGGCCTATTAGCCGATGCCTTGTTGCATCGCATCCGCCATCTGCGCGTTCGTTTGGATTCCCTGCTTCTTGTAATGCAACTAAATGGTGTTTATCATGTGCATAACCCTGTGCTGTTCAGACGCTATTTACGAGTGAAAGTCTTAATACGTGCGTTTGAAACCATCACTTTCAACCATGTACCCAGAGACCACAATCACTACGTAGATAGTATTGCAAACCATGTTCTAGATTGGCATTTATCACACACAAGTCATACAAGACAATAACATTAAATCAACCATCACAAGACGATGCATATCCATAATATGTGTCGCAAACCATATATTGATGAGTCCATCTACTCTGATACATACGACATGCCCATAGCATGTTCCAAAAAATTGGGGGCACCATACGCCCCCCCATACATATACTTACGACGTGCCCATAGCATGTTCCACAAACTAGGGGCACCATACGCCCCCCCATATATATCCATCCGACATGCCCATAGCATGTTACAAACAAAATCCAAAAAACTGGGGGCACCATATGCCCCCCCATACATTCTGGGGGGCACCACTTGCCCCTACACACATCCGAGAGGGCACCATATGCCCCTATATCTGGCCAATACACGACGAACGCCCCGATCCGCCTGGATCTCTGTCCGAAGTGTTCCCAGATCCCTCTCCCTCCAGTTGACCCGCAACTCTGCCATACCTGCACAACCACATTCTTTTTGTCAGGGTACAGATCGGGAACACCATAACCACACACCACAATCCAACTCCCAGCCATAAAACAGCACCAAACCCCCTTATCTCCCAGGTCGCAGTTTTCTGCCATTTTCTGGACCAGGTCGCACTTGTTGCCCTAATACCTGCGTCCTGGGTCGTACTTTTTGCCCCAAAAAAGTGCGACCCGGCCATAGAGATGAAGGAGGGGCTGTTTCTGGGGGTTTTGGGCCCTCAACTGCAAATGTAATCCATCA
Organism: Pinus albicaulis; assembly: GCA_034641835.2. Classification (NCBI taxonomy): domain Eukaryota; kingdom Viridiplantae; phylum Streptophyta; class Pinopsida; order Pinales; family Pinaceae; genus Pinus; species Pinus albicaulis. The sequence continues at coordinate 2,710 of JAXQQM020084252.1, read as the reverse complement.
AAATGCAAGAGCAAGGTTAGGCCTCTCGCCTCCAACTGACAAGATCTCGAATCCAACGTTCGGTTTGTCCGCTACGTTCGCCGCAAGATTTAGGGCCTTCTCTCCTCTCCACATTCACCACAGCAACAATAGCGAATGAATGATTTTGGAGGGAAAACCGCCTCATTAAAAGAGAACCCCTGTTTCTTCTTTCGACTGCTGCGACCACACCGTAGCCCCGTTCGACGAACCGTCAGCACCGCTGGATAGATCTCACCGAGATCTCAAATGGGTTTTCCTTAGTTTTTGGTGATTTGATACTTCACCCGGACACATTTTTCCACGAAGGATCACTTCACCGCTCCTTAAAATCGAATTTCCTCACTTACGACACTTGTACTGGGGGCACCATATCGCCCCCTTACTTGTCCATGTTCGTGTTGATTTTCGTCATGAGTACCCACCTTGTACTCATGCTTCTATGACCCCCCATTGGGGCCTTTATTGTGTGGCAGCACTATCTAGTCGCCCTTGCTTAGAGCATCCGAGTTGAGTCATCATTGCATTCATGGAGTCTATCCTGCATCCTTTTACACCATACTATAGCCCTCCATTATTTTTTGCTTGGTTCCTCTCTTGTGTTGCATCTCATGACCTTCAGCCCCACTGTCCCCTGTCCCTTTCGATATTGTGTCAGTCGCTGCCATGTCATTCATGCCCTTTATGCTCTAACAAGGGAAGTCGTCCATTCGCCACTCCATCCTACCCATTTCCACCATCATCATTAGTGTCAGTCTGTCCGTCGCTCTATTGCTCTTCTCTCGTGCCTTAGTTGAGGATCTCTCATTACCTCACCTAAGGCGGACCTCCTTCTGTCGACCTCAGCACATTTATTCCAGAAGCAAGGTCTAGAGGGAGGTGTACCTTGGTTCCAGCTTCCACTTTTGTTCGGTGCCTCGGATCAGGCAGGGGGATTTCTTACCTCCCTTTGACTTGATTGCTTCTCCAGCTCCTTTCAGCATGATCGAGATTCGTATACCGGACAGTCCAGTGACCCAGCAGCAGCTCTTGATGATTCCCGGGCGTGTGTGAGATGTCTCAGCCCTCATGAGGGGGTGGCCCTGCAGGTAGCCCCCCACATGCCCGGATGACCTCTTCATTGCAGCCTTTGATGCCGCTCCAGATTTTGATGATGTTGGCATTAGCCACTTGCAGCACCTCTATGATTTGCATGTACTAGTCAGATTTTGTGAGCCCTTCCCCATTTACAGGGGGCATTTGGGTTGTGTTTATCTCATGTACTCAGATGATATTGTACTAGTCCTGGCTGTTATCCCAGGCACAACATGTATGTGAGACTATTCATTGTATTTTTATCTGGCTCTTGATTATGCCAGCTGTATTCTATGGTTCGGTCCCTTGTTCACTGGACACACTATTCTTTTGTACTTTGTCACGGCGGGCATAGGTATGCCTCCCCCGCTGCCTTCAGCACAGGTACCCTCTCATAACAGAGACTTGTTGCACCTGCGAGTCTCGTCTCCTCAGGGTCTAGTCCTTCAGCACACTATCTACCTCATATTTCTCTCTCTGACATACCCTTTTGTTGTCTAGTGATTGTCTTCTTACAACGTACTTCGGTCATACGATTTGCTCTTGACACTCGCACGCTGGGGGGCAATCTGTTACACCATTTTTTGGTCATCTAACTTTTCATCATTAGATGGACCCAAGTACACCATGTAAGACCAGTTTTACCCCAAGTAAAACTGCTTTCACTATGATTAATTAGGAAACCCCAAAAGGAATAATTAATTAAACCATAATTTAATTATTATTCCCAGTCATGTTTAACCTAAAAACAAAGAAATTAATGAGATAAACCCATAGTTATCTTATTATTTTCTAGGAATAATTATTTAATAATATTCCTTGTTAAATATGACCAAATCAACCACCATTAATCAAATAGATCATTATGTATTTGATTATATCCCAACCACTTCCTTAAAAAGATAAATAAATCATTTATTTATTTATTTTTCACTAATCAAGGGATTTGACCCAAGTCAAACACCCTTTCCCTCCAACAAATAATAATAAAATATTCCATAGAGGTGGATCTAGATGTGATTAACATTATTTTAATCATGCACCAAGATCTAGAATGACCCAATATTTTGTTATAAATAGGAGGGTTTTCCCCATCATTCTTCACCTTTTGTTGCATATTAGATCACTCTGGATCTATACACTTGGTCTCATTTCTGCCATTTTGCTCCCATTGAGCTCTACCTTCTACATTGGGTTTTTCTACATCTACAAGAGAGAGAAAGCTTAGATCTGAAGTGCTGAGGACTATAAAGAACCCATCCCATTTTAGGAATAGCGTAATTCCTTCCGTCGTAAATTTCCCCGTGCCACATCTGTGCACTTAACTGAAGTGCTCCAAGAGAATAAGATAATGTTTATAGTCCAAATATTATTAAGAGCTAATAATTTTCGACATATCTATTTTTAGACTGGCAATCTAAAAATAGATTCTGCTCAATAGGTAATATGTCTAAAAATATAAGTCCATCTATTTTTCCAACTTGACCAACCATCCACAAATAGCATCCTGCAAGTCCTAGAATATGATCGAAATGTCTAAAAATAGACATAGTCTAAAAATAGACTTGCGCCAAAAATAGCCTGCGGGCCCACTTAGTGAAGGCAACTCTTTTCACTA
>JAXQQM020081007.1:0-17846 GCA_034641835.2 Pinus albicaulis | reverse complement strand
TGTTACACTAAAATCTGTCATCCTGACATTTTACTATGAGTATGAGCTCATTATTACTCATACTTCCTCCTTTTGCAAGTCTAACATATCAACTCCTCATGTCAAGCTTTCAAAATTAGAGAAAAGTTCCTAAAAATACCCTAAACATTGGTATCGCACTTTCTCTGTTCATTTCATGCGGTCCCGCACCTAAATTTCAGCTTTTTTGTGGAACCATACCACACGTTCTTTGTGTTATGGGTGCGGACCTCTGTAAAACATAAAAAGGCGAGAAATTAAAGATAAAAAGTGAATTTCAGATGAATTCTAGAAGATTCTAGATGGGAATTTTCGGGAATGGATACGCTTTGAGAAGGTTCATGCATCCCTCACTTGATGGAGCTAACCCCTTGATGTAAGGAGCTAATCCCTTTGAAAGAGGATTCTATCCCTTCATATTTGGAACAAGAAACCTCCTCTTTTCCACTATAAAAAGAGGCCTTGGGTAGCCTCAAAGGGAGTTCAAGCTTAAGATATTTGAAGTTAAATGTTGTTGAGATTCAGACTCAGTTAACTAAGACCTTCTATGAGGTTAAATCACTCATCTCTACTTGTCTTGGTTCAAAGAGTGCAATGCTTGTCAAATTAGAAGAGATTCCTGCTTCGGACCCAGGAGGACCTGCACAACATCAAGGCACAGGTTGTAAAGGTTTTCTTATTTGAAGTTAATACAAATATACTCATTTCTCTCATTAAACTGTCGATTCATGGTTTATTTCATAAATTCCTTGATCATTATGATAAGTATGGTTTATAATAATGTCTATACAGGTGTTGTGTAATCTTTTTGCTTGTTTGTGACTACAGATTCACGAGGAACGTTCTTTCAGTGCACGGGAAGGACTTCAACGAAATCAAGCAAGCGCTGGACATAAGGTAGGCCTTACACCTATATAGTGTTTTTTATGAATCTTATATGCTTAGAGAGAGATTAGTATAATTGGCTGTTTGTTGCTAGTTACTTTTAGTACTAGAGAGATCGGTCTTGTCCGCAAGATGGATTAATCTACACAACAAAATGGCGACTCCACTGGGGAAAGAACTTGTTGTTTTTGGTTCTCTTTTATTTTTGATTTGAGGAAACATTTTTTCCTGGTTTTTGATTGATACATATCTATCTGGGTATTTTAGATTTTCCCTGTTTTTGAAAATTTAGAAATATTTCAAGTTTTTCTATAATTTTTCCTAGGACCGCACTCTGGCCTACTTTGACAGTGCGGGCAGGTTTGCACTTTCTCTAGAGAATACAGTGCGGGACCGCACCTGTCAATATTGGTTTCCTGCGGACCCTGTTAAAATTTTAGAAAATCTCTAAATTTCTTTTTCTAGTTTGTTTTTAGTTTTTTGGTGTCTGCCCAGACTGATAATTGTTTCTATCAAGAATTTTTTGTGAATGAACTCCAACAGTGTTAATGTTTTGATGATTTTCTAGAAGATTTTGCTGATTGGATTGTTTTTCCACTTGGTCTTTGTAGCGATTCGAACTTTTGAAAATTTGCAGTATCTCAGATTACATTGATCTCTTTTTGTCTTTTGAATCCGACCTGATTGTGAAAACATCCTATATTGAGAAATTAAGCCTTTTGTTTCTTTGCGAATCTTCGAAAAAACTTGGTTCAAAGTTTTGAATTTCATTTTTATAAAAACATATTTTGAGTGTTTTTGATCTGTTTGTTATCTGAACGAATAGATTCTTAGTTTGCTGAACAACTAAGGAAAACATTCATAAAAAAAATCTTAAAAGCTTTTACTCAATTTAGATTTTAGATCTCAGACATTAAATTTTGTAGTTTTGAGTAGTTTTAGTTTTGTAGCTTTCTTTCGAAAGAATTTTTTTTTGTAGCTTCTAGTTTGGAAAAGAAAAGGATTTTTCTCGTGAGCTTTGATAGTTTATTGAAAAGACGAAATATTTTCTTTCAATCATTTTTCATGTTTAAAGAAGGAATTTAAAAGATCGCATTCTCTAACTCTTTCTTTAGATAGAAAGTTCATTGAAAGAAAAAGAATTGAATATCATCATAGGTGCATTTTAGTGTTTTTGGAAGTCGAGTCTTCACATCATCCAAAGTTTCATTTCTGCACCCATTGACTTAAGAAACAACTCTTAAAAGTAACGCTTAAATAAAATTCATCTAGTAATCTTTTTATTTCTAGGGCTCTTATCACCAACATAGCTTAGGCTAGTATCTTGGAGTAGGGAGTAATTAACTCTCCAAGATAGCTAAAACAAACAAGTAGACAAATATTGCGGTAGGAAGAATTCCAGTTGTTGCATGTATGCTCTGGGAAGCTCCTCTTAAAGGAGTTAAGCACGAGATCATATCTGAACCAGTGGGGTAATCAATCCTTCCTCATTGGGAACGATAGAAGATATACACGTATTAAAAACGGTAAACCTCGGATAGACCATTGTCGAGGAGCCAGGGGTCACTTGTCGGAGCCTTGGATTATTTCAAGGAGCCTTCAAGGGGATTGAGCTTTGTTACTCTGCCCTTGCGTGTGTGTCGGATCGTAGACTGTTCCCCCAGGTATATTTGTTTCAGTTGGTAACCTTAGTGACCATAATCTTTAGGATTCTTTCTTAAGGTGACGGTGGAGGGAAGATCCCACTGTACCTGGAACAGACGTCGACTAGACTCACTTGGATTCTCTGGGGGGTTCTCTTCACTCGAGATGGTTTTGTGAAGAAACTTGTGCCAGTCTGTTTCATTAAGCAGGTTGTCGGGGTAACTGTTCCAACCGCCCTTTTCGTGTTAAAATTCTACTAAGTTGGATTTCATCACCAACTAGTGTTTTCAGTATGGAAAGTTACCTGTTTGTGTGTGGTTTGAATTCTTAGATTTTTAAGCGAATGATTCAATTGTTTGTTTATTAGAGACTTTAGGTGTTTTCATTGAAATTTTTCTTTGTTTGCATGTGATTAGATAATTTTTAATCGTGGCGGAATTGCTGAGACAATCTCGGAGAATACAAGGGAAACCCCCTGAATATTCACCAAGTCAACTTGAAGGGCTTCGAGCTCTGATACCACACAGTAGCCGTAGACTTAGGTCAACAGAAGTTGAAAGCTCAGCTATAGTTATACATCCTGATCATCAAATACCTACAATAGAATACATTCAAGAACCGATTTCAGTTTCTGAAGTTACTGAAAATATTTCTCCTTCTGGTGAATTATCTGACGAACCTGAAATCTCTAAACCTGAAACTGAATCTTCTGTGTTAGAAACATCCTCAGGATTTGTTACACCAACTTCTAGTGATCCAGGTTCACCTAGGGTAAGAAATATCATTACAGAAAATCTTCCCTCTGGACTTATTTCTATTGAAGAACTTACTAATCCAGATGAAGACATATCTCTTCCCAACTCCCCTCAATCGTTAAATCTTAGGGAGCGTGAATCTATTTTCTACAGCCCCATTCGAACTAATCCTTGGTATCTCTCTTTAACAAACTTTTTAGAGAATCCGGGTCTTGCTTTTTATCCACCTCGAATTCCATTTCATCCTACACCCAGAGGTTATTATCCGTCATCTTTTATGGCTGGAGAGTCGTCCATGTTTTCTCAAACGCCTGAATCATTTTTACATGGTGGTCCTTCTGTTCCTTCGGGATATCAATCTTTGTCTAGTACTTTCTCGGGAGCAACTCCTCAACCCATCGAAAACGTGTTATCATCTGGTCTTGATGGACTTAAAATTGAAACGTCGAACGCAGAACAAATTTTTATGATGTCTGGTAATATTCCCAATCCTCAAACTCAAGGCAGTCAGTTTCCTTCTGGGGGGCAACCTCAGGGAACTCAGTTACCGCCTGGGGGGCAACCTCAGGGTAGTCAATTACCGCCTGGGGGGCAACCTCAAGGTAGTCAGTTACCACCCGGGGCACAACCTCAAGGTAGCTTTTTCCCAGGACAAACTGTGGATCCATATTATTTTGGAGGGCAACCCCAAGAACAATACATACCTCAGGGTTACCAACCTCAAGGACAGTACATTCCTCAAGGTCAACCCCAAACTCAATATACTCCTCAGGGTCCTCAACAACCCCAACTTCAGTACGTGCCTCAAGGTTATCAACCTCAAGGGCAGTACCCAATGCAAGGTTACCAACAGCCTTCTGGTCAACCATCTGTTCAAGGAGCCGAAAATTTACCTTTTAATTATCAACCCTACGTTCAACCAGGTTTTGGTCCTTACGTTCAACCTTCTACGGGACAATACCCCGGAATGATGGTGTGGGATCCGTCCCAATATCAACAGCCTTTGCAGCCTAATGTGCAGTTGCCTTGCCAACCTGGCCAGCCATTGGTTTCTGGTTCAACCTAGCAACCTGTTCAGCCAGCTATTCAAACTCCTGCACCTAGTTCAGTTCAGCAGGCTGGGCCTAGTACACCTCAGACTCCGCCCCAAACTGCTGCAACTGCTGCAACGTCTGTTCAACCTGTCACACCTGTTTCTGGAGTATCTGTAGCCCCGAGTTCGGCTATCCCTGTATCCGTGCAAATTCCTCAAGTCTCTGTACCTCAGTCAGGACCTTCAGTTCAGACTACAGTTCAGATGCCTGCAGGACAAACCGGTACAAGTACAGTTGTTACAAGTCAACCTCAATTTACGTATCAACCGTACCAAGGACAACCGCAATTCGGTCCCTATGTACAGAATCCGAGCTATCAACCATACCCTGGTTATACTTATCAACAACCTCAGTATGGTCCGATTCATCCTGGTTATCCAGGAGGTTACACGATACCTAATGCTAATCCAATTCCTAGTTATCCTGGGTATCCGCCTCCTGGATCTGCTTTGGCTTCTCAAGGTTTTCGTGACCCTAACCGTCAATTACCGTTCATCGCAACTTTGGACTTACCTGATTTGACGCGCCTTACAAATGATCCTATTTTTTATTATCAGAACTGGCCGCCAATGCCTCATAAGTTGCCCAGTGATATACCAAAATTTGAAGGTAAGTCGGGAGAGGATCCATCGAATCATGTTATGACTTATCACCTTTGGTGTGCATCTAATTCAATCATTGATGATTCGATTCGCTTACGTCTTTTCCAAAGAACCCTTATAGGTCTTGCGGCTAAATGGTACATTGAGTTACCACGCAGCTCGTTTCATAATTTCAGTCAGTTAGCAACATCTTTCTTGACTCATTTTCAGTTGCCTGTTAGATACGACAACGGCACAGAATTATTAACTTCGCTAAAACAATCTACGTCCACGTATATTTCTGATCATATTCATGAATGGCGACGTAGACGACGTTTGGTGAAAGTTTATATTTCGGATCAAATTTTGGCAGAATGGTTTGTTAAATCATTGTTACCCAAGATCACTGAAGATGTAGCTAAGGCTGGTGTTGTTACTGAAGAGCAAGTAATTGCTCAGGCTCAGTACCTGGACCTCGTCTATACGCAGTCAGGTACTCTACATGAGAAAATTCCCGATCTTCCAAAACAAGGTCAAATAGCTGCCGCTCCTTCAGGGTCTCATGCCGCTGACGGTATGATTGGTACAGTTAGTTCTAAAAGTAAGAAGAAATCCTCAAAGAATTATTCTCCAATTATAACTTTACCTGATTCCCCGAAAGGAGAATCTTCTCCCGAAGTTTCCGCCGACATTCATGTTGTTGAAACATCTACGACAAAATAAAAAACCGGTGGTAAAAAGAAGGGGAGGAATAAAAACAAAAAGAATTCGAAAGAGAAAACAGATAAAGATGAATCCAATGACGAAAAACGTAAACCTCGCTATCCTTGCTTCATTTGTGAACAAGATCATTTCACGAAAGAATGTCCATATCGAGACGAAGTTACGAAATTCGTTAAAGGATCGCAACAACCTGCTGTCTTGAAGGATCCTTTTCCAATTCAAGATAGTAAGATGATTGGTTCTTCCTCGAATAGTTTAGAAGAGCCTATTATGATGATGTCTCATGTAAGGGTTGCGACGCGATCGCAAGATTACGGTTCTAAGAATCCTGTTGATGGCAAAGAAGCAGAGTCTTCCAATGCAAATACATCAACTACAACTCCTCCTGTTTCTGGTCCGCTACAGATCGAGAAAAAAAATCCAGACTTGATAATCAAACCGCCTGCTAAAGGTGTTCTTCGTAAATCAGCTTTCAATCCACATGCGAGAGCTGCTCAGAATTACAACATTGTTGAAGATTTAGCTGTTTCTCCTTCAGCAATGTCAGCTTTGGAAGCGCTGCAATCGTGTCCAGCACAGCGTAAATTATTATTGTCTGCCATAGGAGCTGTCGATGTTCGGGATTCTAACCTTATAATCTTCGATTTAGAAAATAGTACACCACGTCTTCCTCATCAAATGGCTTTCCAGATTCCAGTGTTAGTAAAAAACAGACCTATTTTTCGGACTGTGGTTGATGAAGGAGCTTCAACGTGTATTATGTCGATTCAGTGTTGGAAATCGCTTGGTTCTCCTACACTTAACCAATCTCCGATGATTCTAAAAGCTTTTGATGGTCGAGGTTTTCAACCTTTTGGTATTTTGCAGGATTTACCCATAGGGGTCGAAGGTAAAATCGTTAATCTAGATGTGGAAGTGGTTGATGCCCCTCTAGATTACAACCTTCTACTGGGTCGTAGTTGGTCCTATGCTATGACTGTTGTTGTCTCTTCGGTCTTTCGACTTATAAAATTTCCATATCAAGGAAAGATCGTGACAATAGATCAGTTAACTTATTTCTCGTCCGACCCAGCCTCTACAGAAACAATCCAGCATGTTGGTAAAACGGATATCCCTTATAAGGATGTTGGAGTGGGTTTGATTAAAGATTCTGGTTTACTAGGAACTTTTTCCTTTCCTCCTCCTAACGTATCGCCTTCTACTACAAGTATTCACATGATTTCGTCAGACACTGTTATGTTTGATGATCCTTGGATTATACCTTCAGAATCCGAGATAGATTCATTTGATGGCGTGATGCCCTTGAGTCCATTTGAAATTGCGTACCAGGCTGTACAGTCATTTTCCGACCCCTCTTCAACCAAAATTGATCCAATGAATGGGATCCAAGAGGAATTGCTTTCTATATCTAGTTCAGCTACAACGACATTTCCCAAACTTTTTCATACAGATGAGCAAATTCGTGAGTTTTTGTCTGTTGATGATTTACCATGGGAAGATCTACATCACCAGTCTTCATTTTTACCTGAATTAGATCATTTTGAAAATGATTTCGCTTCAATTTTTACTGCTGAATATGCCAAGGAACCTCAGAATCCATTGCAAAATCCTAATTCTGAGTTAAATTTGGAAAATATATCTAGAACGGTTCCAATTGACATTTCGGTAAAACCAGGAATAATTGAAAACATTCATATAGGTGCTTGTTGTACAGATGAAGAAATTCAGACTTATAAAGCCCTATTTCAAGAATTCCGTGACGTGTTTGCCTGGTCTTATGAAGAAATGCCAGGAATTGATCCATCGATCGTTGTTCATGAGATTAAGACTTACCCGGATGCTAAACCTGTTCGTCAACGATTACGTCAAATTCATCCTAGAAAAGTTGCTGCTATAAAAACAGAAGTTGAAAAATTACTTCGAGCAGGATTCATTTATCCAATTCCCTTAACGGATTGGGTATCGAATATTATTCCTGTGACTAAAAAACAAGGAACGATAAGAGTATGTATCGATTATAGGGATATTAATCGAGCGTGTCCAAAAGATAATTATCCAACTCCCTATATCGATCAAATAATCGATGATTGTGCTGGCAGTGAATTGTTTTCCTTCATGGATGGTTTTTCCGGCTACAATCAAATAAACATACTCCCTGCAGATCAACCTAAAACAACTTTTATTTGTCCATGGGGAACGTTTGCTTATTGTAAACTACCTTTTGGACTAAAGAACGCTGGAGCAACTTTTCAACGGGCTATGTCTTATGCATTTCATGACATTAAGCACATTGTCCAGCCATATCTCGATGATTTACCTGCTCATTCATTACGTAGGGCCGACCATCCCACTCATTTACGAGCAATTTTCATGAGATGTAGGCATTATCGGATAAGGCTGAATCCGCATAAATGTGTTTTCTGCGTAGAATCGGGTTGATTACTGGGATTTGTTGTCTCGAAAGCAGGTATTCGCGTCGATCCATCGAAGGTCGAAGCCATCGTTAAATTGCCTCCTCCTTCGACTTTGCGCCAACTCCAAAGTTTGCAGGGGAAAGCAAACTTTTTACGTAGATTTATTCCTAACTATGCTGAGCTCACAAAGGGTTTTACCCGGTTGTTGAAACAGGACATTCCGTTCTTTTGGGATGAGATTGCTGATCGATCTTTTGATGCACTTAAACACGCGTTGACCCATGCACCGTTATTGCATCCTCCCAACTACAACCAAGATTACATTTTGTATCTCACTGCTTCTCATTCCACCATTGGAATGGTACTAGTTCAGGAAGATGAATCTCACAATGAACATGTGATTTATTATCTTAGTCGAAATCTGCATCCGACTGAAATCAAATATACACATGTGGAGAAATTGGCCTTGGCAGCTGTTCAAGCTGTCCAACGTTTTAGACATTACATCTTGTTACGTAAAACCACAGTAATTTCTGATTGCAACCCTATGATGTATATTTTGACCAGACAATTGCTAGGGGGCAAATATTCTAAATGGATAGTTATCCTACAGGAATTTGACTTGGAATTTGAAAAATCCAAGGCAAATAAATCTTTGGTATTTGCGGAACTGATGTGTGATTTCCCCTCTACTGATACTGAAACAGTGGCAGAAGAGTCCATTGCAGACGAATCTTTGTTTCTCATCAGTACACTTGATCCATGGTATGGAGATATTATTGTTTATCTCTAAACCCAATCTTTTCGGCCTGATATTTCACGAACTCAGCGACAGAAAATACGCTTCCAATCCCAACAGTATAATATCATTGGTGATACACTTTATCGACGTGGAGCGGATTCTATTTTCCGACGTTGTCTAACTCATGAAGAAGCTGAGAAGGTTTTAAATGACTGTCATTCTGGAGCATGTGGCGGTCATATGTCTGGGTATGCCACTGCCCAAAAGATATTGCGTGCAGGTTATTTCTGGCCAACATTATTTAAAGATTGCATTTATGCGGTTCGGAAATGCCACAACTGTCAAATTTTTGATCGAAAAATGCGCGCGCCACCCGCTCCTCTTCACCCTATAATTGTTGTTGGTCCTTTCGCAAAATGGGGTATCGATTTTATCACATGTAACCCTCACTCGGCCGGGGGGCATGCCTATATTATTCTCGTAGTAGATTATTTTACAAAATGGGCCGAGGCGATGCCTACATATTCAGCTGACGGCAAGACTGCTGCAACATTCGTATTTAATCACATAATTGCTAGGTTCGGTGTTCCTCAAGCTATTATTACGGATCATGGAAGTCATTTTCGGAATGTCATGATGACTGAACTAACAGACCAACTTGGCCTACGACACGATAGTTCCACTCCATATTATCCACAAGCCAATGGTCTGGTTGAAGCCATTAATAAAGTTTTAGTCACCATGATCAAACGCATTATTGGTATTCACAAGACGAATTGGCATTCCATGTTATTTTCAGCACTTTGGGCATATCGAACCTCGGTAAAAACATCAACTGGTTTCACTCATTTTCAACTCGTTTACGGTTTGGAAGCTGTGTTGCCGATTGAATGCGAAATTCCGTCACTGAAATTAGCCATAGAATTACTACCAGCTACGTTTGAAGAGGAAAAATGTTTCTTGTACTTGGCTCAATTAGATGAAAATCGACGAAATGCTGCAATAGCAAACGAGGCTCATGTTAAAAGGATAAAAGCTCAGTATGATAGAAGTGTGACCCCTCGAAATTTTTCAGAAGGAGACCTAGTTTTACTTTATGATCAAGCTAACGACAAGATAGGAGCTGGGAAATTCGTGCCTATGTGGCATGGTCCTTACATTGTGAAACGAAAGTTAGCAAAAGGGGCCTATGAGTTGATAGATTTTGACGGTGTCCCTTTGGATAAACCCATAAATGGGCTTTATCTAAAGCGATATTATGCTTAAACGAGGTGTGGAGACTTTTGTTAGTTTAGATTTCTTTACTGCTGGTGTGTTTTAGATTAGAAAAGTGTGCCTAGTTTAGAAGTGTGTTTTTGTCACTATGACTGCTTATCTGAGTTTTACTCTTGATATTGCAGATGTCGACATCTCTTCAAACCTACATTGGTTTTGCTGATGGTGCTTGTCGTAGTACACGGAACATTTCTTCCGCAGTTTGGGTTATCTATTCACCCTCTGACGAGTTAGTATCCATGCATGGGGAAAGCCTTGGTCAAACAACAAATAACATTGCCGAGTATAGTGCAGTGATTGAGTTATTATCTGAGTCCATATCATTTGGAATTCGGAGTTTGATTGTAAGGTTGGATTCTGAACTTGTTGTATTACAGCTTAACAGGGTTTATACCATTAGAAATCCGGTGTTATTACGGTTATTTTTTAGAGTTCGTCTCTTGGAACGTGAGTTTGATTACATTGAATATCAGCATATTCCAATACATTTAAATACATTAGCAGATTCAATTGCTTCTAGTATGATAAATAGACATTTGCAATAATTAAAAGCAGTAAAACAAACAACATTCATTTATGTATGCAGATAGCCGTCAAAATAGTGATATATATCATAGGAGTGTGTTCAAAAAATATACATCATCTTCGATCATAGGTTGGAAACACCTTATGATCGGCAAAAATGATAATACAAAAGTACAAAAATGAGTCTACACGATCATCCCATCACTGATGATGATCTCGATAGGAAACAACTGCTCGGGCCACCCTACATAGGAACCTCCTGAAAGGTCCTGGGACTCCAATCACATATCTTTGTAGCCTGAAAGGGATGTCATCTATGTTGGTCTCTGGTATATCTAGAGTCAAGCGCTCTAGATGATGCTCCAAATCAGTCAAAATCTCTACTGATTGGTCTGCTGGGGCTGGTGCGGGCGCAACTGGTTGTCTCCTCTCGAAAGGTTGGAGATGAGCTGGTCGTTGTGGACCTACGTCTGTATTCGAAAAACTTTTGGTTATTAGTTTTCTAAGACGATAAAAAATTTAAAAAATTAGAACTTAGCAAACGTTGAAAAATATTTTACCTGAATCATCCCACTGTTCCCCTGCAGGGAGAGACATCTCTCTGTCGCCGCGGAAATCCATCCCGGCATACGGAAAATCCTCTATCATGAAAACTTGGCGATCCAGCCAACGAAAATAAGAAGAAGGGAATCGTACAATCTCAGTGCCCTCAATAGCATGACGGGCCATCAGCGCGGACCAACGAACCATTCTTGGTTCTCGAGGTCGACCGGCATCAACAGAAATACTCTGTGGAGCTAATTGGGGGATCCTCTCCAGAGCAAAAGAAACGACGATGGATCCATATCCAAAGTTTTTCAGTTTCCCATTTTTTTCTTTGGTTAGTTGGCCTTTTACATTGGCCAACACAGCTTCACACCAGTTAAAGATGGTGCCGCGAAAACAGTCCACTGCAACACGCATTTGGGAACCAGTAGCTACATGAAGTGCAGCACTCCCACACAGTTTGGTAACAGTAAAAGCAATAACTTTCAACTCAGGACGGATGATGTGTTTTATGTCAATCCGTTTGTCCCGAGGATTTGCCTGATCATTGCAAAATTCTAGTTGGAGACTAGCGACAGTCTGGCCACCTGGCCTAGTCCCAAACAAGGATACTTGTTCGCCCCTCTTGGACAAACCAGTCAAAAAATATATATCCTCCAGCTCAATTTTGAGCTGGTGGCCACCATTGAAGAAGCACTGGTCCTCCACGTTCCATCTGTTTACCAACCATGTTAAGAGTTCTACTTGTGCCCTCATGCCAGAGATGGCCCAAAATTTGTATAAACCACATGCTTTTAATGCCCTTTGTGTGGGAAAATGAAGTATGGCGGCTTCATCCACTTCCTCGTGCTCACGTTCTCGCCAGATAAGCATCTTGTTACTCCTAAAATACAGAACAAGGCAAGTTAGAATAGTTTTATTTGAAAATTTTTGGCGAATTAATGAGAAATCATTGTTTTAAAATGAACCGCGCGGGTACCGCACCCGCTCTTTGTAAACAGAGCGTAGGTCCGCACGCGGGCTGTGCGCCAGGTGCAGAACCCACGACTTTTTCCTTATAGGAAAAAGTCGGTGTCCGCAGGTAACGTATGTCTCACCTGCGGACCCCGCCGGCGCATTTTCAAACCATTTTTTGCCCCAAAATTTCAAACTAAAGCCTAAAAACAAATTTCAAACGGATGAAAAACAAGATAGAGAGGTTGTGGATTACCTGGGACTGACGGTTCTCGATTCCAACGGACGAATTTTCCAGAATCTTCACAGGAACTTTCTTACCCAAAAGCTTTTTACTTTTCACTCTGAAACTGAACGGTAAAAATGAAATTGAAAAAGTCCTTTTTATAAGTTTTTTCGAATGGATGAATTTTTAATTTATTTATTTTTTACTTTAAAAAGGGTATTTTTGAAAGCATTTTTACTTATCTTAAACAGGTATGTGTAATTTTTCAATTTTTTGTGCAGAAACTGGATTTTTCAGGTGAACTGATCGTTTTTCAACAAAGAGCACACTTTTATCACTTTTTCGGACTCTTTCAAAAAATTTACGAAAAAGCGAAACCTTGGAGTCCTCTTTTAAGCCCTTTTCAGACTCTCTAAATATGAAAATATTTCCGAGTACTTGACTATTCGAACTCGTTAAAGTAAATGAACAGTCGTCCCTTCAGTATAAGTTTACCCCTTTTTCGGACTGAAATGGACTATTTACGAAAAAGGTATACGTTGACTAAATACGGTTAATAGAGTTCTCTCCCGCATTATTTTATCCTTTTTCGGGCTCGAGAGACTAAATTTACGAAAAAGTACACCCACGGAGTTTTCTTAAGTTTTTCTTCTGACTCCCTAAAATTGAAAAACACTGAGTTTCTCCTATACTGGACTCGTTAAAACTTAACAATAAAGGACTTGTTTAATTTTCAACAGGAACGAACCACTCCTTCTTAGGGTTCGAATTTTAAACTAAGTTGGACTCATCCGAAGGATGAGCTTATAATCAAGCAAATGTTATCCTCCTCAAGCTTGTCAAAAATAAAGAGGTACTTGCCAGAAATGGTGGGGGAAAAAGAGAGAAAAATGGGCATGTTTGTTGTATTTTAAATTTTTCGAAAACTTAGTCAACCACTCTTGGACACGACATTTTTTGTTCACCTGGGTTGGGAAATCCTTTGCCTAACAGTTAATTAAACCACATTGAAAGTTTTCAGCCGGTTTCTGGGTATTAGCTTTGGGTCAATTGTTACCAAGCCATCTGCAGTGTCGTTATGTGTCCAAGAGAACAGTTCAAATAAACCATTCATCTGCAAAATATCTGTCATCCATCTTTTGACCATCCCTGAGTCAGTCCTTGCCAATATATTTTCAAAACTTGATCTATGATTTCGAGTTGTGGGCTTGCCTACGACAGATCGCTTTCTATCGACATCAGCATATTATCTAGAAAGTTGATCCAGAAATCGTCAGTACCTTGAAATATGCATGCCTCAATGGCAGGTTTCTCGCCTTCGACGACAGGTTGCATCATTGACCTTCGATCGAATGATTTCGTGAGATGTTCGACTTCAGCTCATTCATTCACATTTCATGGATTGTACTGAGTACTTTGAGAACCATTGACATTACTGGTGGTTTCTCTCACACTTGTTAATAGTTCACATCATTGACTGGTAATCAAGTGGTTTCTACCATGTTCGACTTCAACACATTTATTCACATGGATAGAATCGTACTAGTTCGAGATGCGGAAATCAAGACCCTGGATCTAGTTTCCACCATCCAGGCTGCGAGGAATTTTGTTGTCATCTATATAGTAGACTATTATAAACAGATGGCTGCGTCCATATTGTGTCTACATATATCTGTACTATGATGTATTCAAAATCATTCTTGTATCAGAACGATTTCAGTTAGTTTATAGTTAGTTTTTATCTGAGTATGGGAATGCCTACCTCAGTGATGACATATATATGTATATATTTTGCATTGAATGTTTTTACAGGTTCCGACTGGGGTGTCCACAGGATGATCTTTGAAATGATAAAGTACTGCACTCTTCATATATGACAGACTACAGCTTCATCTATTCCAGACTTTGCACTTTAGGGGGAAATTTGTTACACTAAAATCTGTCATCCTGACATTTTACTATGAGTATGAGCTCATTATTACTCATACTTCCTCCTTTTGCAAGTCTAACATATCAACTCCTCATGTCAAGCTTTCAAAATTAGAGAAAAGTTCCTAAAAATCCCCTAAACCTTGGTATCGCACTTTCTCTGTTCATTTCATGCGGTCCCGCACCTAAATTTCAGCCTGCATGCGGAACCATACCGCACGTTCTTTGTGTTATGGGTGCGGACCTCTGTAAAACATAAAAAGGCGAGAAAGTAAAGATAAAAAGTGAATTTCAGATGAATTCTAGAAGATTCTAGATAGGAATTTTCGGGAATGGATACGCTTTGAGAAGGTTCATGCATCCCTCACTTGATGGAGCTAACCCCTTGATGTAAGGAGCTAATCCCTTTGAAGGAGGATTCTATCCCTTCATATTTGGAACAAGAAACCTCCTCTTTTCAATTATAAAAAGAGGCCTTGGGTAGCCTCAAGGGGAGTTCAAGCTTAAGATATTTGAAGTTAAATGCTGTTGAGATTCAGACTCAGTTAACTAAGACTTTCTGTGAGGTTAAATCACTCATCTCTATTTGTCTTGGTTCAAAGAGTGCAATTCTTGTCAAATTAGAAGAGATTCCTGCTTCGGACCCCAGGAGGACCTGCACAACATCAAGGCACAGGTTGTAAAGGTTTTCTTTATTTGAAGTTAATACAAATATACTCGTTTCTCTCATTAAACTGTCTATTCATGGTTTATTTCATAAATTCCTTGATCATTATGATGAGTATGGTTTATAATAATGTCTATACAGGTGCTGCGTAATCTTTTTGCTTGTTTGTGACTGCAGATTCACGAGGAACGTTCTTTCAGTGCACGGGAAGGACTTCAATGAAATCAAGCAAGCGTTGGACATAAGGTAGGCCTTACACCTATATAGTGTTTTTATGAATCTTATATGCTTAGAGAGAGATTAGTATAATTGGCTGTTTGTTTCTAGTTACTTTTAGTACTAGAGAGATCGGTCTTGTCCGTAAGACAGATTAATCTACACAACGAGGAAGTAGGGGTGCCTGGTGGTTGGGGAAAGGAAAAACGAACACTTTTAGCTGGTTACACACCAAAAATCACCATCCCAATAGTGGAGTCCATGTTAAATAATCTTTCATACATTTGTTCTAAATTCATGCCTGCAAAGCCCTGGTACTAGAGATTATTTTACTGCTCGCTGGAACAAGAAACTTGCTTGTCGATGAAATCCCGGATGGCAGATGGGTGGGTGGGTGGATGGGTGGAGGAGTGCTTGGTGGTTTTAGAGTGATCGGGGGTGTGGGGACCTGATATATTACTGACACGAACATTTCAAACCCCACCCACAACCTTACAAATAGATATCACTAAAATAAGGAGGCAAGAATAAACAAGCTCCACAACGCCTTGATATGAGACCTGTTACAGCATGGGACACCCTTCCTCCTTCGTAAGAATAAAAAAGCTCCACAAACCCCTGATATGAGACCTGTTACTGCATGGCAGCGCCCTTCCTCCTTCCTTGGAAAGGGAAAACCATGCGAGGGAAATAAACGATGGAAATTAAAATATATATATTTTTGAAAGACAGAAATCATGGAAGACAACTTAAACGAAACGTGAATCTATCTTTCAGCATGAATTAGATTCCATTAAATGTAATGTGTGTTTTCCATTTTTTTGAAGGTATTTTTTAATATAAATCATTATTAATTATATAAAAATTGTTTGAGTTCTTTATTTCATATTATTTTAGCGGATTTTGGTTGATTTTTTAATTTAATCGTGATATGATATTTGTGTAGTTAAAAAAATGGAGTGAAGTAGCAATGTTATGGATTGATGATTATTTTGAATGAAATGTTTAGTTTAGTAAGGATAATTAATTTATGGAGGTTTTCTATAATGTTTAATAGAGGGAGTTAATATGGGAAAGGTGATAATTTGGTTCTCATGTGCTTTAGAAAATTGATATCTTTTTGTCCATAAATGTTAGAGGTGGAAAAATATCCTTGGTTCTAAAGTTAAGTTCGTTCCAACATAACTATATTTTAAACCACAAATTGTTGTTGACCTCATGGATATGATAGAAATTTGTTGGCTTGTAGGATAGTCTTGTCATGAAATAAGAAGGGTAGTTATTTTTCCTTGATTGTGATTCTTTGTTGATTTTGATGTGTTTTTCATTCTAATTTACATCTATAGAAAATAGCTACAGACTTAATTCCTTGTCATATTTTATATTCTCTATGTCTACCAACAATTTGACTTCCAACAATATTATGTATATTGGTGAATTTGTCATCATTACTATTGTTGGGATGTCCTCTTGCGAGTGTTATTTGCATGGATGCCAAGGTTCTGTACTTTATCCTTTGAAACCTAACTGTTTGCATGTATTCCGGCATTTCCTTATCTTTCAATCCCCTTCGTGAATTGTTCTTTTGACAATGTTTACTTTTTTAAACCGTGGAATGCAATTTTAGCTCTTTCGAGACAGACTGCCTATTATGACAATTGTTTCTCAAGTTTTGCAATAGACCTTTTTTTTACTAGAGTATCTTCTGTAGTGTTCAGTTCTCTGTATACAACTATAAGAATCTACTAGAGTATCTTCTATAGCGTTCAGTTCTCTGTATACGACTGTAAGAATTGTGGAGAAAAGAGCATACATCCTTTTTAATATTTTGAAAATGGGGGACAATATTCATCTATCCATCCTGTATAATATATCTATTCTATCAATCCTTATCAAGTAGATGTATATGGTATTCACTCTACAATTTTTTGACAAAAAACTATGAAGAATAGGTCAGATGCAATCATTTATCATATAGCATTGAAGACTATCTTATGTTGTGGATAAGGAAGTGATATTTGTTGATAGTAAGGAACCATCCTTGCATTTATTATTTCCCCAATACCATAAAACACACCTCTTAGGTCCCTTTCTGCTCTTGTTTTGGAGTATTTCGCAAGTCAGTTTTTATTCCTTATGGCCACCCACATGGAAATTCTTTTTTCCATAGTGGTTTCCACCATCAGGACTTATCATTTTGACTATTGAGCCTCATTGGAAAACATTGCTTTTTTTCCCTAATTTGGCAATATATTTATCCACTGAAGGAGTTTTAGATCATACTATTTCATCTGCTTCCTTCCTTTCACCTTAAGGACTTTGCAAACCTTGAGGTCAAAGAGTTGAGGATAGCTCCCTTGAGGCACCTGGCTATCCTCCAATGAGTTATGTTGGTCTTGAATTATTTGCTTTGAATAATGGCCCCCAACTCTACCAAAATGGTGGAATAGGGTAGGGTTGACCCCTTTCCAAGTCTCTGGGGATGAATCCCCTAATAAACCCTCCAATGCGGAACTCCAGCTTCCCAGTAAGATCCTCCTTTCATGTTGTGCTATCTCTTCCAATGAATGATCCCAATTATGGCTGCTACGACTCCCTCGACAAAATGATGGTGAAAATCATACTGAGTGACACCACTTGTGCTAGGAAGCC
>JAXQQM020071184.1:0-26201 GCA_034641835.2 Pinus albicaulis | reverse complement strand
TTATATATATATATATATATATGAAATATAATTTTTCTTTGGGTGTAGTTATTTCTAATTTTCAAATTATTAAACATTTTTGTTATTTTAGTTGGTTATTTTTATTTTTTTTTATTAATTTTAGTTATTTTTAAATTTATAAATAATTTAAGTAGTTATAATTTAGGTGTTTATTTTAATATTTTTTATGAATTTATATAATTATTTTAATTATGAAGTTATTATAGATATATGTCTTATTTATTTTTTTAATTTTTTAATTATGTATAATTTTTAAAGTTCTATCAAATTCGGTAATAATTTTATTAATATGGTTGTGCTAGTTTATATGCATGCAGGGAAGACAACTATTTATATTAAAGAGAATGCACAAATTTCAATCTCATTTTAGTTGATGCTCATTTTACATTGATTAACTCTTTTTTTTGTTGTCGTTTATCCTTGTGTTTAAATAATTGAATTCTAAAATTTTCTATGGTATAGTTAAATTTCAAAGGTATATTTGATATGATAATTTTTCTATACAAATTAAAAATAATAAATATATAATTTGTTAAATTTATTTATAAATTTGAATTTAAAAAAAATTATTAAACATTTTTATTCTTTTAGATGGTTATTTTTATTTTTTATTAATTTTAGTTATTCTTTAATTTGTAATTAATTTACCTAATTATAATTTAGGTGGTTATTTTAATAGTTTTTATTAAGTTATATAATTATTTTAATTATAAAATTATTATAGATATTTATCTTATTAAACTTTTATTTTTTAATTGGGTTTAATTAAATACCATGAAAATATAATACAATCATAGACTAACATTATCTACTATATTCCATTAAAAGTAAAAACAAATTATTACCAAATCTATTTTTAGAAAATTATAAAATAAATTTTAATATTTATAAATTATAAAATTATAAAATCCACAATGTTATTGGCTCGAAGTAGAAATAAACTCTTATTAAAGGCACAATATTGTTCCCAACACCATTATTGTTCAACCGATGATCAACCGATGAACTGGGCCATCTTGAGATGATGAGCAAATGTCGACAACAAAATCCACATTGCATTGAACAATCAACTGATCACCTGATGCTGAATACAGATTCCACATGTCACAATGAACAAACAACTCGCCTTTCGAATGGAAAAGTGAGTAGCTGGTAATAATAACAAACATTCAAAAAATTAGCACCAAAAATTAGTAACGTCCATAGGATAATCTCTGCCAATTTTAAACAAATTGCAAAGATTTGAATACAATAGGAAAATATTATAATACCCTTTTATTCATTGCAGAGGATTACGATTGGAGGAAGCCATTTCAGATGCAATAATTTCTCCTTTAGTGACAGTGGAAACACCATTATTGAAAATGTAGATACAGGCATCATAGCCTTTTGGCAGGGTGGGAGAAGCACTAGCCGTTATGCACGCTTTAAATTTTTCTCCATAGTTTTCATCTTTCTCCATGAACGACGGACGATTAGCTTCGAGAATTATAAAGGGAGTTGTTTATCGATGCAACATAATAGTTTGGATGGTAATTTTTTGTTGGAATCTGGTAATTTTTTTGCCCGAATATGGTAAATGTTAAAAAAGAAGAAGAAGAAGGTAGTTGGAGTGTTTGAATTGCATTTTTGATGGTGAAAATGGATTCAACACCATCAAAAACCTTTAGGACATCCAAAATACTGAAGTTTAACCATTGTAACCCAGATTTTCAAAAATCTTTGCCACATTTTTTCATAATCTTACCAAAATTTCTGAATTATTCTGTGGATTTTTTAGACTATGGCATTATAAAAGACGATAGCTTCGGTTATGAAATTTAGACAATGGCTCTTGCACTTCCGACAGATGGTAATGCACAAACCAAGACAATGGAGAAGGCACATCCATTGTTGATTTCTCTCAGATGAAGCATATTCGAATGAAAATCAAATCCCGACCCTTAGTTAAAAAATCAACGTTGGTACTTCCACCTGGGATTGATATAGAAAAGCCTTCGGCTAATTAATCTCGGTCTTTCCTTGATAGGGTTTATATATTTTCCATTTAACCAGGATTCCAGATTTTTATATATTTATCCACATTACAAGTTTGATTCCCTTTTATTTTTCTTTACTTAAACCTTACCATATAATAATTTTCGTACATGTGATTACAATTTTTTTCTTATTCATAAACCCGTGACATGGATTCGCTCAAATATATAGAAAATAATTTAAATGAAATGTAGTCCTAAACCATATTTGGCACTAAGGTCTCGTGCCATGTTACGTGCTTCATGTGATATTCACATGGCTTGAGGGTAAGATTATTCTTGATGTCTTAGATTTAAAATTTTTTATCTAACGATGAAATTTGAGTAGAGCTATTCAAGACCTTTGCTTTTTTGAGTCGTAACCTCATTTCCATTCATTTCATTTGGTCTACATGGCCAAGGTATTTCTCTCCAAATCCAAACTAAGTTTTGGCTCCTTGTAATCTTGTCGTTCAGTTACACTTGAAGACATGGCTGCTAAACATGGTTGAAAATTAGAAGTTTTAGCCATTGTTCCCTAAATGAAGGTTTAAATTTTCATTTTATTTTTCCTATATGGTTTAAATGAACATTTATTTTTTATTTCACCTGCGTTTTCATTCCCATTCACACCTCCTCTTACTCATCGAATTTTTTTTGTTCATAGGTATTTATATAATGGTTTGGAACATATGTCTTGTGCATTTTGTTCCTATTTAAACTTGAGCTTCACTTACCAACCCTGTTGTCTAAGGTAACTATGTTATTACAATTAAATTTCTTTTCATTTTCGGCAACAATCATTAGCAGTTCCCTTGTTTAATGCCTCTTTCTCAGCTTCCTGACTTGGTTGCAGCGAAGAGGTATTATTACTAGATTTTATTTATGACCTCACATCGTGTCTAAAAATGGGCGAGGTAATTAAACCTTTTTCTGTTCCTTAATATTGAACATGAGGCTCTGCATCTTCCTCTTTCTCTTTCTGGAGATGATTGACAATAACATAGTTGTCTATCATTTTTCTGCAAATTCATCGATTGTTTTATGAATTTTCTTCATGCGCCACTTGATACCTTGAAAACCAAGCCAATCCAAATATGGAATGAAGTATTTAATGTTGAACTATTCCACTGTAGCTATCAACTCAACCATCAGGTCCTTAAACCCTTTAAAATCACCACCCAAGTCATGGTCATAAAATTTCCTCCCCGCTAGTATTC
This sequence comes from Pinus albicaulis, assembly GCA_034641835.2. Lineage (NCBI taxonomy): Eukaryota > Viridiplantae > Streptophyta > Pinopsida > Pinales > Pinaceae > Pinus > Pinus albicaulis. Next base: position 22,945 of record JAXQQM020071184.1, on the reverse strand, counting down.
GCCAAACAATATTGGAGGTGAGAGTAGAGATGGTATGTTGGTCCCTACTATTGTTACCCTTATCCACACCCTATCCTACTATTTTTACCACAACCTATCATAATTTACCTATTTTTGTACCCTGAAACCGAGTCCCTATGTGGTCTAAACTATGTTATTTTACAGTGTAGGTAAGAATCATTAATCAAGGTTGTTTTCACATATCTTTGGTTAATTTAAGTAGGTGTTAAATGAATTTATATTTCTTGAATTATTAATTGACTCATTTATAGATGAGATTCTTAAATATAGAGATGGCGCTTGAGTACATTGATAGGTCATCAAGGACCCAACACCGAGTTCAATGAATATATCAAGCAACCATTTTGTACTCAATTCAATACTCTATTCAGTTCTCTACTCCATTTGGAACTCTACTCTTTTCGGTACTCTACTCCAGGTTCGGTACCATTCAATCAGTCAATTGTCGGCATCTCGAAGATAACTTCTCTTGTTTGTGAGCTTGGTGTCGGTCATCTCAGTCCAAAGATAGTGTCACAAATGAAACAATGCAGATATGATGAGGATGAAGTGATCTTGGGGATTTAGCTTAGCTTAAATTAGTCCATATCACATATGTATTTAATTTTCTCGATCATTTTGTTGTAACCATTTTTTAGGCTTGAACTCTTTAAAGAGGCCTAGTGTTTGTATGAGAGGTTACGCATGAGCTCATAGAGTGAACCAATGATGAGAGGATTGAGATTAAACACTATTTTCCTTTGTTTTGTTTTAAGTATTGAAACTTCTAGAATTATGTTTTATTGAAAGTTTTAATATAATCGTCCTAGATTTTATATATATTCGTGTATTTATGTCTTTTTGATCTGTAAGTTATTGGGTTAAGTTAAACTTATTCCAGGTCGTGGCAAGGGCCCACCATAGACCTCGACCAAGTTTTGTAATGATTTTTGGTTAAGTAGAAGGTGTGTTTTGAATTTGTTTAGCAAAACTGCACCTAACGTTTGTTTCCTTTTGTTGGCAATTCTCAAAATTTATGTACTTAGAATCGTAATTGGATTTCATTTGAAAGCTCATGTATATATGAAGGTTATGATGGTAGGATAGATGTTCATTGAGTCTTTTGCGAGTTTGTAGATCATCTTCATAAGCATTTTTTACAGTTATCGATTTCTTTGGTTGATTTCAAGATTATGTAATACGCTTCAGTTTATGACATATTTCTGAAGGGTGAGTTCTTACAATTTTAATTCAAATCCTCTGCTCTAAATGGAATGACTCGATTATGCATGGATCCGTATGTTTTTATCAAGAAAATATGATAGCTGATGTTCAAAAATGTTTGTGATATTTTATTAGGAATAGTGTGTCATCTATTTCACCGAGAAACAATGTGTTAATTATTGGGTGCAACAATATGCCATCCATTTATTTCATAGTTAATTTTGAGTTAGATTTACTGATTTAGAAGTTATTTTCTTCCTTTCTAAGATAGTAAAAAGACTGTGTGACATTTGATTACTTAGTTAATTTCAAATTATAAAATCCATGTGTTATTTGCTCAATTTCTTGGTTAATTTCCATTGTATTTTTTAAATAGGAAAGAGTATGAAACATTTTTCAAGAACATTTCTGAGTTTAATTTTCAATTTCTAGCACCCTAGGTGTTGAGATTCAACAAGAAGATCCTAGTGAAAATTATGCACCTACTCTAGGATGGAGCCTCAGCCTATTATTAGGTGGAGGTCTATTTATATATACATGAGTAAATTCTATTTATAGATGGTTGAGAAAATTCTATTTATAGATGTATGTGTGAGTTCTATTTATAGATCACATGTCTATTTATAGATGCATGTCAACTATTATTATCCCTTGATAATAGATGGACAATAAAAAATAATCTATTCTCAATGAGCACTTGGAAATACTTAACTGAAGTAGCAAATCAGTTAGCTATAGAAAATTCAAGTTCAAAGGTTGGTTGGTGGGACATGCAAGTGGACTTAGTTGTAACTAAGTGATTCGAAGTTGTAATAGAGTTGGATGTGTAGTTATGTGAGTTGTAAAGTAGTTTAACTCAGTTAAGTGAGTTAAACTCAGTTGTGCTAGTTGTAATTGAAGATACACTAATGAAAGATAAATGAATTAATTATTAATTAATTCAAAATCAATGGTCTCACATGCAATTGGAGATTTACTACTGTTAACTACATGCATGTCAGATCTAGTGGATACCCAGTTGAGATGTAGGTGAAAGGGACAGTTTGACTATAATTTGTGACATTAATGGGTGCTCTCATGCAACCACACACACATTGGATGTGCCCATGAGGATTGTCCAGTCAAGGCAATCAAGATTCCATTCATTTATGGATTTCTATCAGCTGGGATTGCGTAGTGGAGGCAGTAAATTGGCACATGATTTTTCCAAATTTTGTATGACAGTGTGAGACGATCGTATATTGTACTTAGAGATCTTGGATTAGAGTTTTGTATGAGATTGTTTCATGATCCATGATATATACATAATACATGATAGTGGGGTTTTTAGCTTTTATGCTTTCCTCGTAAAAAAAATTGTGTTATGTGTGGTTGATCTTTCTTCTTGATATTACAATTGGTGATCATGTTTTAAATTCTACAATATTTTTGTAGAAACGATTATGTATTTAACTGTGGCATATAATTGTTAGATTAGGAGAATCTAGGAAATACATCATTTTTATTAAAATTTCTACACTAGGGTTAGCTTTGTATAGCGGTTTATGAAAAGAATGAATTATTGAATGTGATTGAGAATATGGTTTGTGATGGTTGTTAATTTTATCTTTGAAAGAATATTTAGCTAGTTGCACCATAATTGAGGAGAAACTAGTAATTTGGGTTATATGTAATAGGTTTCTTCACTTCCACAAATTTCGCTGTGACCATTTTAATCTAGGAACAAAGGTTGGTTATTCTACACTTAAATTCACACATAGTTAGCATAGTATAAATTTATATTTGAACCGTAATTCCTTGTAACTCAAATCTTATGAACTCCGGTTGACAATTTTAAATTTAGGGAATTCAACGATATATAAAAACCTTAACATTTGTGGTGCCATTGATGGGGATTTGCAAACGATCCAGGTAATATATTTTTAAGATTTATGTGTGTGATTAGGATTTTTATAGGGAAATCAAAGGGTAGAGAGTGTATGGTAAGATGTGATTGAAGATCCATGCGCCCACTATGGTGGGATTGCTCCAAATTCTAGTTGTATATAGTAAATTTTTGTAGTGTTTTTTCTCTTTCTTATGCGCAAAAGTAGAGGTAGACCTAGAGATAGTAAAGGGAGATTTATTCAAAGTAAAAAATAACTTTCAGAATTATTTGGTCCTACAAAAACACCCCCAAATAACCCTGATAATCGTTATGCAGGTATCAGAGGGGACGGAGAAATATCTACTACAAAGGTGGGTTCAGAAAAGGAAATATTACATCAATAAGGGGTAGTTCAACTTCAATATATACCACAAAAAACTCTCTTAGGAGCGCTGTAAGCATGAAACTTGGAGTAGTGTCACAGGTAGTTTTAGTAGCTGGAGTACCTCAAATGGATTTGGGACCTGGATACATAAGGCCTAATCCAGACAAACCTTCTTCCAGCTAGAATACTATACCTGGGCTTACTTCTGAACCTGTGAAAAAGATGACTAATAAAGGAGGAGGTGAGGAGAACATAAATAATGACAGAAATAATCATGGGGCCAACGTTGGGGATAATGATAGAGTCAGTACTTTATTCGGTGGGAACAATGACCAGAGAGATGGGCCAAGAGGGGGACCTGAGGAGAATGAGGAGGATTTAGAGACTACCTTCAGATTTCCAATTCTAGACATCGCCAGAAACATCCCTATGAGAAATACACCTCTAACATCTCTTCCACTTTTTCACGGTACACCCTCTGAAGACCCTGACTCTTTTCTATTTAAATTTTATATTCTTTGCAGAAGCTATAATTATTATGATGATGCACATAAACTTAAACTTTTTCCTGCTACCTTAAGAAATTTAGCCCCGAGATAGTTCATGAGTTTGGGAGAACATACTATTTACTCATGGGATGATATGAAGTTTGTTTTCTTAAAAATTCCCAAGAATACTGTAAAATTAGATATGTTAATGACATTTTCATAATGCATCAGATGGAAGATGAGAATTTGGAAGAAAACCTTGAAAGGTTTCTTTATAACTATAATAAATCCAAAATATTTAATTGGGATGAGAGAACCTTTAGGACTGTTTTTATCAAAGGATTAAGTGAAGAGTGCATTGAAAAACTAAACGTCTTGAGTTTTGGTGATATCTATAGAAATCCTTTTGCTGAAATAGCTGAATTATGTTTCTAGAAGTCAAGCTAAGGTAGGCGAGAGAATTCATGACAACCTAAGGGATTATGTGTCTAGAAATTATAAAAAAGTGTAGGGAGGCATCACTCGAACTAAAATAGGGAACCTCTCGGAAACTTTTAAAACATACATCCTAGATACCATTAGTGATTAGTTGGATACTCTAAAAATTAAAAAAAAAAACATGAGTAAGAGAAAGTTGCATTGCCTATTTTATGTCCTAAATGCAGACGAAAACATACTAAGATGGAATTCCCCATTAATGTGGTGGAGGTTTGTGGAATTTTTACCCACGAGTACCCCACTGACCCGTGTCCTTCCCTTCCAGGATTGCAAGTTGTTTATAAAGGGAGGGCCTAAACAAGTGAGCTTCCTCAATCATCTAGGAAACCATCGTGGAGGATTCCAAATAATAATACTTATCAAGATCATAACATGCAAGGCTTTCCTCAATACCAAACATAGAAATATCAACCATCATACTCTCCATGGCCCACACAGCCTCCTCAAAGTTCATCATGGAAACTAAGGGTGGAGAGGGAAGCCTTATGGGAATAATTTTCAGCCCCAAACCCAAGCACCTTCATACCCTCAGTATCAAACACAATATACACCCTACATGTCTTCGGAGGCATTAGGGGACTCCCAAACACCATTTTATTCTTTTTACGACTTCTCCAATAAGCTAGCTACTATGGTGATTCTCTACTAGAGACTCCAACAACCTCATGAATCCCCTTGAGCTTGACACATCAAGCATATTACGACTAGCATCTACTACTATTAAAACTAGCCTAGTGGTCATCAAAACCAACATTTGTTGCCACAAGCATCCATGCTGGTATGGTTGACATCAATGCCAACACCCTTGCCACCATTAGCCATCTAGACAATGCCAACTATCCAAAAATAACCTTTCTTTAACTTGAGTAAATAATTTTTATTTGCATTTATTTATATTTTTATGATTAAAATTGTTTTTTTTTACTAATTTTTTCATTTACTATTTATAGAGTAGATAACCCTCTTCTGGGATTCTTTAACTAATTCTAGCTTAATCAACAACCATACAAAATTTTCATTCTTGCTATTTTTTTTCTTTCCATTTATTATGTATAGAATAGAGGGCATTCATGCTCATGGTTATGTATTTCTCTACAAAAGAGTTTTAATAATAACAATGATATTACCTTAAAAGAAAATTTCACTATCATATTAAATGATTATATTTTTATCACAAGTATTTTTATGATTTGTTAATAATATAACATCATCCACGTAAATTAACAAAACCAAAGTTGTATGCATACTTCCTTTGTTCATTATGATTCAATTTTCTAACTAATTTATATATAAGCCTATAAGTCAAATAGAGGATCTTATTTCATTTTTATTCTACTCTTGATTTTGACTAGTCCTTCTAATTTTATCATTTATTGGAATCCTCAATTTTACAATGAACTTTTTATTTAATTAGAAAGTAGCTTTTCTCCAGTCCACTTGAATTCCTACTATCCCCATTAGTTTTCAAAGTTATTAGACAATGTATGATAATTTTTAGAAAAACCAAAGAAGCATTAATAACTATTGGTTATGCATCTATTTTTCAAAACATGAGAAAGTTATGAGATGGTCAATGGTTGAACAATTAGGAAGAAATAAATGCAAGAAAACCCCTCAAAATTTTCACATTATTAGTCCTTTCCTAGGCAAGAGTTTAGCTTCATGTTAAGTGACATGTCAAATTGATCAACACTATTTAATTGTGCATTTTAATAAACAATTCGTAATTCAGTTGTGACATCCATTTAGTTGTATGTGCACATAATGTAAATATGATTTGAACAAGTCCTACTAAAATTACTAGGATCTATTTCACTAGATCTACACTAGTTGGACCATGGAATGTGATATACATCTATGCTCCAAGGGGTTTTTCATTGTTAAGTTCGCATCCACGGAAGCCAGAGATACAATCATCAGTGCAGGGCCTTGGTTTTGGGGAACAACAGGTCTTTTTATGACCCCATGGTTTCCAGATTTTGACCCAAACAAAATGACTGTCTCCAGAATACCGGTCTGGGTCTGCCTATATAACCTTCCTCTTCACTTTTGGAGTGAGAGAGTTTTGGAAGGAATTGGGAATATCATAGGGAAATATATCAAAACAAATATGGAGAGGATTGATGAGAGGATCTACACCTTTGCACGCATTTGTGTGGAAGTTGATCTAAGTAAAGGACTGTCGGAAAGTATAAGGCTGGTATACAAGCAACAAAGCTGGCTGCAAGGACTAGACTACGAAAACACTGCTTCCAGATGCAGAATCTGTAGGCTGACAGGACACTTGCAAAGAACATGCCTAGAAGCCAAGAAAGCAAACAACAAAAAGAAGCAGAAAGGGAAGCAAAGAAAAGGGTGGCAATACCCCCCCCCTGACTCAGAGGACGATGAATCAGAAGTAGAGGAGGAAGTTACTCCCACATAGAATACTAAGCCTACCCAAGGAAAAGAGACCCAAAAGGAAATCATATCAGCTAGCAAGGTTTCACAACTCCATTCAAATCAGGCAGAGAAGACAAGCGAGGATTCGAGTATGGGAGGGATCAAACGGCATCACCCCTCAGATACTTCAGACTCAGACAAATATACAGGCCCACAGAAAGCAGAAACACAGTTATTCCTAGCAACGATTGAGCCCACCCAAGGAGAGTGGCGCAAGGTCGAAAAGAAGAAGGGGGGAAAAACATGAGGTGTGAGTCTTCTACTCACTCCCTGGACCCAATTTTTCTGTCCCTTCCCCCCTTCTTTTTTCTTTTTCTCTCATTCTTCAAATGCACGTAGCCCCGCTACTTGGGCTCGTGTGCCAAAGCACACGAGCCCAATGGGCAATTTCTGAAAATGCTTCAATGCATATGCTATGTGTAACTTTTCATTTTTATAAATAAAAGGTTACCGATTTTTTCTGTGGAAAAAAAAAGTCCTACTAAAATTACTACTTCATAAATGAATTACAAGATTCCATTTAGTTGTATGTGCACATAATGTAAATATGATTTGAACAAGTCCTACTAAAATTACTAATTCATAAATGAATTACAAGATTCAATTTAGTTATATGTGCACTTAATGTAAATATGATTTGAACAAGTCCTACTAAAATTACTACTTCATAAATGAATTACAAGAATTTGTTTTTTTAAGGAAAATATAAATTGTCAAACTTCACCATATAAATATGAATACAATTGTGTTTTGTAAAACAATTTCATAGAATAAACATTTTAATATATATTAATCTATTTCATAGTACACTAATATGAGTTTAAATATTTCATAGTATGCTTTATATGTATCATGGTAGTAGCTTCTATATCCAAATTTTGTAACAACATAGTCAATAATTTCAATGGCTAGGACTACCCAACTCCCACTTGTTGAAGAAGTTAATGTACATGATTAATTTTTGAAATCAATCCAAACCATTTTTTTGATTATACTACCAAAAATATTCTACCATCATAGATCCATCTTAAGTACTGATCTAACATGAGCCTAGAGGGATCAAATTTCTTTAACGTCCAAAATTTTTAGAGTGAAAAATACAATGTGTTATTTTTCATTGTTTAAATTATATTTGTGAATGCTAAATAGAGTATATATATAGGACCAAACAAATGTTTTAACCATAAAACCTAATTTTTTCATGACATATACATAATTTTTTTTGAAATCATTAGTAATTAACATTAAAATAATTTTTTATTATTAATATATTTTTAAGTATATGTAGTATTAAAATATTTTATTGATAACCCACATTGAATATTTTTTTATATACAATATTAAAATATTTTATTGTAACAATTTTTTTTCTTTTTTATATATGAAGTTGATATCGACATAAATTAGTTAACATAGATATTCAAATAGTTTATTTAAATTTCCTGTTGAAATATTTTTGAAAAGTATAAGATTTAAACATCCTACTCACACATTTTTTTTTATTTCTAAACAAATCTACACATCCCCTCAAACTGGGTTGTAGAATGAGCCAGAATGAGCCTCTAGGCTCATCAAACTGAAGTCCAAAAATAAAAAATTTGAAAAACCTACTTAAATAGGTCAGGTGTTAAAATATTTATAATAATCCTATAAAATCAGAAAAACAAGTTCTATAATTATGAAGTACATGTAGGAAAATTGTTGCTAATTTATAGAGAAATTAAATTGCAATAGTGAAAAACTATTAATAATAAAGAGAAGAGAAATATCCAAAATGGAATTGAAGAAGGACACAATTATCTAGTGAGAGAATTATTGCATAGAGAGATTGCACCACAACACTCACTTGTATTCAGGGGGCCACCAAACTATTACATATATAAGAGTATCACCACGACTAAACAAAAACATAAACTAAGAGAATATTCTAGATATTTTTCCATTATTGCAACAGAAAAGCATCACCCACGATGAAAAACGAGAAAAGGAATGGTTGCTTTTATCCTCCGAGGTATTATTACATTGGAAAGCTGCTGCTCAGCTTTGGAAAAGCAGAGAGCTGAACTTTCCTTGGAATCGTCAATCCAGATGCTTCCTTCATATCCAACTGGGACGGATCACCGTCGAGTCTCCAATCAAAAGTGTGTAACAACTGAGCCAATGCAAGCTGAACCGTAGGAATAGCCATGGATGCCCCTGGGCATCCTCTCCTTCCTGCACCGAACGGTATCATATTGAAATTTGATGGATCTGTTACATTCACATGTTCGTCTTCCATGAATCTCTCCGTATCCTCCTACTGTCACGGACTCTGCAGATTCATGAGGAATCGCTAAGGGCGCTGCTGGGTATAATCGATTTCCTCTTTCAATTTCTTCATTGCACGGGGATGTCTGAGAACCTCGCTCATTGCCCATTCTAACGAAATTGAAATTCTATCCAAGTCAGCGCCGAACAAGTCCTGCACGAATACAAATCCAATTAGTGTCGAGGCATACAAAAAATGATGACTCACCGACTGAAGTTTAAGAATGAGTACCGAGGCATCCTCTCCTTCCTGCACCGAACGGTATCATATTGAAATTTGATGGATCTGTTACATTCACATGTTCGTCTTCCATGAATCTCTCCGGCTTGAATTCAGAAGCATCTGCCCCCCACACCTTAGGATCCCTTCCTATGGCCCACACATTCACCATCAACATTGTTTTTTTTAGGGATAAAGTATCCTCCTACCTGCAGATTCATGAGGAATCGCTAAGGGCGCTGCTGGGTATAGTCGCAGAGTCTCTTTCGCCACACAGTGGAGGTATTTCATGTTTGCTACATCGGACTCCTTTACAATCCAGTGTTGGCCAACGACCGATTCGATTTCCTCTTTCAATTTCTTCATTGCACGGGGATGTCTTAGCAGCTCGCTCATTGCCCATTCTAACGAAATTGAAATTCTATCCAACCCAGCGCCGAACAAGTCCTGCACGAATACAAATCCAATTAGTGCAACAACAACAACAACAACAAAAATGATTACTCACTGAGTGAAGGTTAAGAACGAGTGTCGAGGCATACAAGCACAACAGCCTTGATGGTTTCCCGTGTAATTTTGGTGTCGGTCTCAGCCATGTGGAGCAACACATCCACGAAGTCTTGAACATGATGAGGCTCTTTCTCTTTCTCTTTCACATTAACATTAACATGGTCGTTTATTATTTTCTCGGAAAATTCATCGTACGTTTTATGAATTTTCTTCATACGCCACTTGATACCTTGCAAATCAAGCCAATCCAAATACGGAATAAATTCTCCAATGTTGAATTATCCCGCTATAGCTGTCAACTCTGTCATCACGGCTTTAAATCCTTTTAAATCGCCACGCAAGCCATCGTCAGAAAATTTCCTCCCCGCCAATATTCGCCAAACAATATTGGAGGTGAGAGTAGAGATGGCCTTGCTCACATTCACGCTCATTCTTCCCTTCTCACTCTCCTCCCATATTGATTGGATCATCGCAAACACCTCTTCCTCTCGCACGCTCTTGAAGGACTCGATTCTTTTGGCAGTCAGGAGTTGTAATACGCCTCCAGTGATATCCATACGGAGCAAATACCATTAATTTCCCAGCGGCTGTTGGAGGTCGGCTCGCAAAAATAAAGTCATGAGTTTTGAGAAACTCTTTGGCTACCTCAGAAGAAGAAACGACGACGGTAGGAACAGAGCCCAGACGGAGAAAGAGAATGGGACCATATTTGTCAGCGAGGCCTCTAAGAGAACGGTGAGCGGGGAGTATTAATTGGTGGAGATTTCCTATGATGGGCCATGCGTCGGGTCCTGGTGGCAGCGTGGCAGTCACCGCTTTTATTTACTACTTGGGATTTTCTATGTTAAATCTCTATTAGTTGGCATCATATTCTGTTTTTATATGTTTTAATAAGATTATTATTAATTAGGAGTGACATTTAAGATGATATGTGGTGATGATTGGGGGTTGACTAGGTAGTGATATGGCTATTTCCTATCCATTAGTAGGAATTTCCTATTCCTTTACCTTCCTATTCATAAATGCACATTTCCTTTCTTATCCTGGGAGATTACCTTATCCAAAACCTTATTCACTTAGGCCAACTTTATCCTTTGATTTTTACTCTTATTTTTGGATTGTTTTTTCTATTTCTGAGTTAGGAGTTGCATGAGGGAGTCTACACTTTAGTTCTAACTTATTTTTGACTCCATTTACATTTAGTTGTCTCTATTTTGTATTTTCACTCTATTTTAATGTCTCCTCTTCTAATTCCAAGCTACTAACTAATGAGGTAAAATTAATTTTAATTTTCTAGCGTGCATGCACCATGGAACCCCAACCTAGTGTACATTTTACCCCTCTGAAGGATTATTATAAATATATATTCATGTCAAGAAATAATGCACACAATATTAAGTAATTGAAATTGATTTATTGAGTTTCTTTGTGTTTTTCAATGCAATTTCATTCTCTCTTGTTTCTGGTTATGCAATTTCTAGTGTAGTATTTTTTACACAACTAGATCTTGTGCTTGTTCTTAAAATCCAACAAATATTTGTTGAACCCTTTACATAAAATTCTTATGTCTTATCCATTATCACTAAAAAAAACTGATTCACAGTATAAAATTAACCATTCATCTAGTTAATTATGAAGGTCCATCACTATACACAATATGACATAAAACACTAAAAATATTGAAGTTTAGGTCCATGGTTCATGATTATTTTTTGCAACATTTCCATTCTAGATTACTTAAACAATCTAGGTTTTTTTATTGGTTTATCCCAACTCTAGACTTTGACAACTTGTTTGTAGTATAAGAAATATGTGAATAGACAATCCACATCATCATACAAGGGTCATAATGTAAAATTTATGAGATCAACTTCTTTCTACATCAATTTGATAATCAACATTGAGTCTCCAAATATTCGTGATTGGGTTACACCAAATAGTAGTACTACTAGTTTCAAGATAACTGTAAAGCCATCATTTCAAAGAAATTATTAGTTTCTTGACCAATTCATCTTCAAAAGAAATATTATGATTTGAAGATAGATATGATATACATTTTTAATCTCCCTTAAAGAGATTCCTCTATGAAGCACCATAAAAAAATCCAAATAATTTTTATTTATTTATTTTCATTTCATCATGCTTATAAGGGGTAGTTTTTTCCTAGGTTAGCCACAATTGTTGCAAATAGTGGTAATTTCCTACCTTGCAACCTATTCGAGATTAATTAATTTTTTTTTCTTATTCATGAATCGTCTCAGGTGGGTGTTTCTGCTTACCTCTTATTCTTAGCCAAAGTCAATATTGATTTGTAATTTATCGCTTTTTCAATTTGATAAATTAACTAGATCCCAATAAGATGGAAAGCCTAGATAATTTAGCACTTTATATTATTGAGAATTTATTTTGTTGTTTGAAAGGACTTATGATCTAATCCTCCTATTAATTAGGAGATATATACTTAGGTCTTGTTACTTGGGGCCACAAATCTATTCTTTGAATTAGCCTCTACACATTTTTTGCAGCAAATGCCTTTAAAAATAGAAACAAGTTTTTAAAACCCATTCTCCAAGGCTTTTGATAATCCTAAAATTTTCCATGAGATCAACACCAAAGCTTTCTTTATTTAGTCTCCAAACCATATAAACTTGTAGCAACGTTTCCTAATTCCTATTTCAAGAACATATTTTGGGACCCAAGCAAGCAATATCTAATATGGCAGAATTGCTTCTGAAAGCACTTTTACCAAAACTAGAGGATCACCCCTAGACAATAATTTATTTCACAAGGTGTTCATTTTCTTCTCCACTTTCTCTATTATCCATTTCTAATCACATTTTGTATATTGGTTTGGCTTCAAATAGAATCCCATATATTTTAGACCATATATAAAATTAATTACATTAAAGGGAAATAACTAAGTAATAAATTAACTTTGCTATTGAGGCGTGTCCCATAAGGTCATTCAATATTTTACCATATTAATGACTATTCTATTTTTCTTACATAATAAATCAATGATACCCTTAAATTTTTGACTAACCCTTCTACGAAAATATAGTATATCATTTGAAAACAATAGATGTGTGATATTGCATGAAACTTCTTTAAAAATCCCATTTTGAACCCTGGGATTTTTGTAACTGATTATGTTATTATAACTTGTAGGGATATTTAAATGTCATCACTACGACAAACCAAATTGAAAAATAAAATATGATGTGTATGTAAATATTCACTTGATAAGTAAAAATGTTCAACAATCGATTGAGAATGCAAGTATTGATATAGAATATGATATCATGAGTGGGAACTAGAGGTGGGATTATGAGAAATTATCCATGCCCACTATTGCCCAAAAACCTAACCCAAAATAGCTATGTCAAAATTTGAATTCAAATATGTAGTTTTGCTCTTCCTACCAACCCCTAACTCAATGAGAAAAGCATTAGGTAGTTGAAACAACCACCTATCACTTTTGTGGGGCCTAAATGGTGGTTGTCCAGTACATTCATATTTTTAAGGGCCACATAAACAAGTTCCCATCTTAGATTTTGAGAGTTTACCCATGAATGGTGTGAAAAAATGGGAGAAAAACATGTGGAGAAGACATTAAAAAATGCATTCAATCCAAAGAGAGTAGAGATATGATAACCTAAAGCAACATAAATTTGAGTAGAATGCTACAATTTTCAACTGTAAATATTGTTGGGGAAATTAGGGTGATTACACTCAATTTTGGGTGCCTAGATTTGTGAAAAAAGGTGCTAATCATGGATTGAAAAAATGATGGTGTGTTTTGAGTTCTTTAAAATTGCATTTTGCATGCCAAATATGCATTGAGGAGCTCTAAAACCTAGTTGAGCAATAGGACTCATGAATTGATGCATGTTGGGAAAACATGAGAAATAATGAGCAAGTAAGTCACCAAAAAACTATAGATCAATAAAGGTCTCCTCATAGTCACTTCCCTCCACCTGAGAGAACCCATTGGCGACAAATATGGCCTTGTGTTTCTCGATGCTTCCGTCTACTGCTTTCTTCACCTTGTAGATCCATCTGGAACTTACCACTAATTTGTCCTTTAGTCTTGGGACCACTTCCCAAACACATACTCCTTGAAGAGGGATTGTAACATAACAATAGTGCAAGCATATCAAAAAATCATTTCACAAAAAATTTCACCATTATCTCATTCCTTTCCCAAGAATGAGAACGTCATTTGATTATTTCGAGTGAGATAAAATATTCAATTTTCCTTTCATATACTTTTTCCCAAATAAAATTTGATATATTTTTCTTTCTTCTTGATAATTATTCAGCCAAATGATAGGTTTTCATATCTTTTAATAAGATAATATCAATTTTTTTAATATTTTTAATAATATAAGATCAATTTTTTTTATCTAGACGTCTTATTTCATTGCCACTCTAACCCGTCTCCACCTATACTTACGTATGCTTTTAATAAGATAAGATCAAATTTTTGTCTTATTTAATTATGATAATTTAATTGCAACGCTAGCCCATCTCCACGTATATGGTTAATAAGATGATCAATTTTTTATCTTATTTAATTGTGCTAATTTCATTGCAATCTGAGCTTGAAATTATATATAGAAAATTTAATTTAATATATATAATATTGTAGCTGATTAATGTCTAATCATAACAATATAGTTTAGTCAATGTTAAAAAAATAAGAGATTAATTGACATTCTTAATATTTTTTTTATACGATAGAAAAGAAGGGAGATAGACATTCCTAAATCACCATCGAAGGTTGGTAGCATGACAAAAATTTTGAAAATTTGGATGTGAGTAAAAATGCCTCAATCGAGGAATATCTTAAGCTCATGAGAATTAGTTCTTATATTTGAAATGTTCATTTTCTTAGTAGCACTGGTCAAGACAGAAAGTTATTATCACCTTATAATACCTTAACTTAATTTTTCCCTATAGTTCCTTATCATCCCACAATTTATCCTTAAATTTGGAAGTAATAACATTTTTTATATTATCTTTATTCTTCAAGATTCTCTCCTCCACCCCAATGCTATAGCCAAGAATGATTATCTTTATGCTTACGTCACTTAAATAAATTTGAGGGTTCTCGCTAGAAGTAAAATCAATTTTGAGAAATTGCTATAATTCTCTCTCTCTCTCTCTCTATATATATATATATTAAAAAATAATAAATGATAAAAAAAATTAAAAAATTAAATTTTTTTATACACATATGTCCTTTTATATATTTAGGTTTTGCATTTTATTGAAACATGACACTTCTACTATAATTATTTATAAATATATAAGTTTATATAATTTAAATATATTTGATATAATTTAATATTTGATATATTAAATAATAAAAAATGACAATAAAATTTAAAATTTAAACTATTTTTTACAATTTTCCTATGTTCTTTTAATATTCTCAATTGGAATACTACAATTCTCTCTCTCTCTCTCTCTCTCTCTATATATATATATATATATATATATATATCTATTTCAATAGCTACAAAAATTAAATATTTTAATATGTTTTAAATTGTATATTTAATTTTTATATTTGATTGAAATGTTATATATATATAGATATATATATATATAATTTAAATGTGTATATTATAAATAAAAAATTAATATATAAAAATTGTGAAGATAAAGATAAACAAAAATATTATTATAAAGAAAAAAATGTTCTATGTAAATTAACAACACTCCTCCAATATTCACCCAAAGTTAATTGTTATTGGTCTCTTCCTCGTTGTCTAATTTAACCATAATAATAGTAAATGATATTAGGAGTAGTTTATATTGAAAAATATAAAAGTCAAATATATTAAAAAAAGGATATTACAAATAGTTTATATTGCAAAATATAAAAGTCAAATATATTAAACATTTTTATTAAAAAAAATATTAGAAATAGTTTATATTAGAAAATATAAATGTCAAATATATTAAAAAAAGATATTAGGAATAGTTTCTATTAAAAATGTAAAAGTCAAATACATTAAAAATATATATATGTAAATTAAAAAAATAATATAATATTTAAAATTTATTGTGATTTATTAGTTTGGAATTATACATATGTGGGTGTTGATTTTTTTTATTTATATTATATATTTGTAAAAATATACAACAGAAATATAATATAAAATTTAAATAAAATTTAAATGTAAAAAAAAAAATGTAAATTAAAAAATATTTTAATGTTTAAATATTTTTGACATTTATTATATATAAGTTTTTTATTTATACAATAAATATTTTTTTTTGTTGTAAGTAAGATGATTCTATGAACAGCTGAAGTGAATAGTTACATAGTGTGGAGTTGGTGCAAGCAACATGCATCCGCAACCAGACTTTGAAGGATGTTGCTTGGTATTACACAAAATTTTATCGACAGAGTCTGAAAGATGTTTCTTAGCAATAAACAAAATGTTACATGTGTTGAGAACAAAATTCCCTAGAGAGCTGAGTGTTAGGATGGCTTGAGGTTGCCGTGGGAAGCTTTTTGAGGCCAAATGGATGCTTTGAGGCCTGACACGTAAGAGCCAAAAGCATAGAAGCATAGAAGTAACTAGCATGAGGCTGGAGCAACTAACTAGATGCAGTCCAAAAAATAGAGGTAGGAGCAGGTGCATGTTACGGGAGATCCTCGTTGGAGTCAGCCTCGAGACTAATAGGCTACCCTGGATTGTTTCCAGTAATGAAGGCACCTTGGGTTGGTTTGCTGGTGGTAGAACCGTCGACCTCTCTTTTGAAAGTGGGTGGGGATTCCGCTATAACCATCCACTTATTTAACAAAGTGAAGTGTGGAGACTCCTTGGTGATGAAGTGGCGATGGTGAGCAATGCCGACATACAAAGTGAGTTTCTAGGTGAGGTCAACAAGTTCTTTTCCAAGATGGTGTTGTGATCCCAGTTAGCTTCCATGGTGAGACCAATCATTGTTTTGGTCTGCTAGTGTAGCTCGATTGCCCTACTGAACAAGTTTTCCCTAGCTCTCGTAAGACCAAGGTCAAGAATCCAATTGAATTCCTTATTGACCTCTTCATTAGCGAGGCACTGTCGAACCAACCTGGCTTGCTCTTCAAGCTCCACCACCCTCTGACAAGTTTCAGGATTGACTGTTGTCTCATGGTTTAGATTCGCTTGTCGAGCTCTGAACTCTGCCCTTGTAGTTGGCAACATGCTAGGAGAAACCCAATGTGAAGCATGATCCCTGCAGCCACGGCCTCGACCATGATTATTCCACCTTGCAGCAGAGGATTTGGTGCGACGAGTGGACATGCTAGAATGTAAGCAGAGAGTGCTAGGGGAATGTGGGAACAAAATCCGACGGGGAGGTTAACGCAGAGGGTTGAGCATATGGGAAGTGAAGCACCAAATGTAGCCAGACGGAGGGCCGAGTTAGATCTAACAAGGAAGGGAAGGCAGTTTGAAGCGATTTCACAAATGTGAGCAACAAAAGGACTGGATGGCTATTATACATAGGCAACCAGCATGGTGAGCTGAGTTGAAAGAAAAGGAGGGGAAATGATGAGTCTGCCTACTCTGGCTAGATGGTAGTTAAGATGACAGAGGAGTAGGATGATGGATTGGCTCCCAAGGTGACAAATAGCTATGGACAAGAGGGTCGAGGTACTTCGCCTGATGCGAAGGGGAGTGCCAGGTAGTGGAATCATCGATAATGAGTGTGAGTATCTGCCAATGATAGATCATGGCCTAGCCGCTCATTCATCATGATAATGGCACAATCATGTTTTGTCATGGATTTATCATAATCATCCCAATCTTGGAAAAGGAGGCAAAGGTTTCCTTCTGCCCCAGTATTGGAAAGTCTGTCTCCAACCGTTTCACTCTGTGATGGACCGCTTGGAAGGAGACTTCTTTGGCATGTGTGATGTGTATTTATATCTGGTGAAGGATATTATTTAGCCACTAGTTGTCTGATACCTATTCTGCTCTGCGACCTTGTTGAAGTTTTCGACAAACATGCATGGCTACCTTCGAGTCTCCTTCCACAATTAGTGGCTAGAAGTTATGGTCCTTGGCGATCGCTAAACCATGATCCAGCGCTTGAAGTTTCGTTGCATTGTTGGTTAAATGACCCAAGTTGTATTTGTAAAGTCATATGATTTTCGTAGCATGATTCCTGAAAGTTCCTCCAAAGCCTGAATTTCTAGGGTTTCCCTTTTCAGCGCCATCGTAATTCAATTTAATGAAGCCAACCTCTAGAGGAAGCCAAGCCAGAGAAGAAGTCTGAGTGAAGGGGTTGTGGGATATTTGGGGAGTGGTAAGGAGAGAGATATCCAAGATATGCAGGATGAAGAGGTCCTCCTAAGAGGGATTGGAAGGATTGGAATATTGTAAGAGGCCAACCTATTATCGAATGGTTTTCTTGATGGAGGATATTATTTATTCTTTGGGCCTCTACAGGGTTTTGAAAGATCTAGTATTCCTTTCTTTCGAAAGGGACCAACAAATAATACCTAGTAGAAGGATCCATGCATGGTTGATTTGTAGGTGTGAAGAATATGAGGAGCGCCAATGCTCAATGGTTAGAGGAATGGAGGAGAGGTCTCTATCAATTGTTCTAAAGATCAAAGGAGGCCCAGTTCCAAATATTGGAGGCAAAAGAGTAGTCATTTAGCAAGTGATTGGTTGTCTCCTCCTAAAGTCTGCAGAGTATGCATCTAGAGGTTCCAATGAAACCCTTATTTTTTAGGTTATCCCATGTGAGGATATTTTTATGCATGATTAGCCAAAGAAAGACAGAGAATTTTGGCCAATGATTTTGTTCCTATGGATCTTTCCATTTACGCTCCAGGGGGATAGGATTAGGGGAGGTCACATATCTGTAAGCTTCATTGATGTTGAAGTGGCCTGATGGATTCTTCCCCCATACTAGCTTGTCCTTATCATCTGCAGTTTGTATCTATCATTGAGTAGGATCTTCAAAGAGTTTCTTCCAGGTGGTCAGATAGATATGATGGTCCCATTCTGAAGCTACAAGCTATTCTTTCCAGCTCGTATTTTCATTGCTATTCTTCCAATAGTGTTTCACTAGGGTTTTATTTTTTTTCTGCATTTGATTTTTAATCTGTTCATACCGCTCTTGATTTAGTTGAGGGATTTTTTTCCATTCATCCTCCAAAAATAAAGCAGTTTCACCATTACCAATTTCCCAAAAGCAGTGATTTTGAATGATGTCCTTGTTTTCCCAATCTTGGTTCTAGGTTGCGGAGCCTTTGATGGTGCCATTTAAGCAGATGAGGGCTTCAAGGCTATGAGTGGGATTGTATTTAGCTTTACAGAGTGTTTCCCATAAAGAGTGATGGTTTGTTATCCATCTCCACCACGTTTTTCCCCAAGTGATTTTCCCATCTTTTCCGGGTCTCTGAGACCCAGGCCTCCTTCCGGTTTTGATTTGTAAACTTTGTACCAAGCCAAAATATCCTATTACTGTTGTCCTTTTTTCCTTTCCAGAGGAAATTTCTTTGGATATTCCTGAGGTGGAAAGAGATATCTTTGGGGGAAGCCACAGACGAGTATTGGTAGAGAGGAATGGCTTGCAATACAAACTTGATAAGCACAAGGCGGCCAACAAAGTTGAGAGTTCTGAAGCTCCAGTTGGCTAATTATTTTTCCAACTTGGTTTTGAGGTTTTCCTAGTTGGATTTGACATGCGGTTTGTCCGTGAGGGGGATGCCTAGGTATTTTGAAGGGAAGGAGCTAATTTTGAATTCCAAAATTCTAGCTATATTTTTCTTAATGGGAGGGGAGATATTGAGAAAGAACAGCTTGGACATGTCCATGTTGATGGTAGTACCTAAGGCCTCGGAGAATTTAGTCAAGATGGATTTAAAGGGTAGGGATTCTTTGACTGTGGGATTGACCATGATCAGGGTTTCATCAACAAATCACTGATGATTTGATGGAGGAGCGGAGGGGTAAAGCTTAATGCTAGAGATAGAGTTTAAGGAGGAGGAAACCGAGATGGAGCGGCTTAAGCCTTTAGCTAGTATAAAAAAGAGGAAGGGAGATAAGGGGTCACCATTCTTGATGCCTAGTTTGGGGATAATCATTTTGGAGGAAGAACCATTGAGAAATATGGAGAAAAAAGAACCAAAAACCATACCCATGATCCATTTGATGCAGCCATAGTTGATGCTCTCCAAAATTTGTTAACGGTTCTTTCAATGTTGTTCCAACCAATATCCAAAAGTTTGCTAAATATGAGCCAAAAATTCTTGGTCCTATGCTACATATAAGGATTGATAAGCTGCCCCAAAGATATTCTCAACTCTGTCACAAGGTTGTTCGAACAATTCCCAAAAAACGCGTTGTTAATCAATGCCCAAAACTATTAATTAATTGTCACACTGATTCAAATCCACAGTTCGGGTCTGATCTTGAAAATTGATTGCTCTTCAAATAAAATCACTATTCTAAGATCTAGGGATGTTTCAAGAAGTTTCTTGAAAGTATTAAAAAGATCACTCAGATTTTCCTACAAATTAACCTTCATTTTCCTCCTTTCATTGCAATTATTCATGGTTTAGTTACCACAAAACTAACCTACCACATGTCTGATACCCTATCAAATATTATCACTATAATACGAGTTTGATAAGTCTCAGTCACCACAGGACTGTAGTCTGCAATTTAAAACAAAATTCTATGCCTTTTTGGGCTGTTTATGTTCACAATTATCTCCATAGATACAAATTTAATGATGACCTTAAAAAATAACCCAAACAATGATCTTGAAAGTATTCCTCAACCTCTGCTTATCTCCTGAATTTTTCTGTTGATATTCACTGAAATTCTCTATGAAATATGCACAAAATTTCTTTCTCAATTGATGAAAAAATAGACTTGTCTTTATAGTAATTTGTCTTATGAAAAGACCTGTCTGTTGGGCTGGAGGGATGACATGAAGGAACTGAGCATAGGTCGGCTAAGCCTTAAAAATACTATTTTTAAACTTGAAAATTCCTTTTCTCACAAACTAATAAGAATTTTTGAGCATGTGAGGGCTCATTGGAAAGAGGAAAAAATCCCATTTAAGATGGTCTAGGTCCAATTGAGAAAAGATGCCTCTAAGGTGGAAGAAAATATTTTTATTTGTGACTGTCTTTAAATTTTATGCATAAAATTTTGGGACAACATCAGGAATATTTGGGACATTATGGCTTCTTTGTTGTTTGGCTTCTTCATCCTCATAGGATCATGTAGGATATCCATGTCATCCAATAATAGTGCAGTGATTCTCACCAACCATAGTGTAGCTTTTATTAATTTTCCATTAGGAGATTTCCAAGTCCTTCATGTCATGTCTTGTCATTAAGTGATTTCGAGGTCCTTCATGTCATGTCTCCAATAATTTTCCATGTTATTAATACCTTCATCAAGTGCCACCACGTATGAAATCATAAAGTGTGGTAATTCATGTATAGTCCTTCAATATCAAGTGTAAGGACATCATCCGGGTTCTAGGCTTCTTCATCGAAAGTAAGAACATCATCATGATTTCTAGGGATTCTTTATCAAGAGCAAGGATACATGAGGTTATGGTGTCTTCATGGTTATTTCAAGCATGTAGGACAAGAAATATTCTTAGTGGCTTGACATCATAATGGCGTCATTAATAGCTTGACATATTCATTAATGACATCCTTATCAAACAAGAGGGACTTGTCACCATGAGCAAGGACATCATCATATTATGCATCACAAGAATATTTTCCATCCCAATAATTCCATATTGACATAAATGACAAACTTGATTAACACTTACCTATATAATATTGGAAATTATTGATTTTTCACATGTATTAATCTTGATCTCTTCCGCATATGGTTTATACCATATGTACTAGCACAACGACATTAAAAATATTAATGTGGTTGATATAGCTCAAGGATTCATTTGTATCTACCATTGACAAATATGTAACAGTAGAAATAATAATTAAAAAAAAACTATTACAATAAATTTATTATTATTATTATCATTATAATTAATAATAATTATTTCTATATAATAATTATTTCTTTAAAATAATTTCTACTTAATATTAAATGGTATTTATTATTATTTAATTTTAAATTATGTAATATAAATATGAACCCTAGGAATTTGAACCCTTAGATTAATAAAACTTAGGGATTGATATTATAAAACCAAGATAATAATAAACCCAAGGGGTTAATATTAAAATCCCAAGGGATTACCCAAGGGAATAATATTAACTCGAGGGATAATAAACCCAAGGGATTAATACTAAAAAACCTATGGTTTATATTCCCTTGGGTTTTTAGTATTAATCCCTTAGGTTTATTATTCCCTTGGGTTTATAGTATTAATATCTGAGGTTTATTATTCCCTTGGGTTTATAATATCTTTTCCTTAGGTATATTAATCTAAGGATTCATATTCCTAGGAATATGAAACTAAGGGAATAATAAACCCAAGGGATAAAAATTGTGAACCCAAGGTATATAAAAACACTAAGACAAATATAATAAACCCTAAAATAAACATGGTTGACCATGGTGGACTTCCATATCGAGATAATATTTTTCCCAATGCAACATTAGACCATGGTTGGCCATGCTTTACCATGATTTTTTTCATATCGATACAACCTTTGTCACCATGCGACATTGGACTATGGTTGACCACGATTGATTTTCATATTGAAATAATCATTGTCACAATGCAACATTTGAACATGGTTGACCATGATTGGCTATAATTGACCATGGTTTACCATGATTGATATTATAAGCCCAAGGGAATAATAAACCCAAGGGATTAATACTAAAATCTGAGTTATGAACCCAAGGGGAATAATATTAAACCAAAGAAACTAACATATTTTACGAAATCATCATCAAACTTTTATTAATATGTGAGATTTATAGTATATGCCCTTGGCATTCCAAAAAACTGGATGTTTCCTTTCCTCCATAGGAGAG
>JAXQQM020092380.1:0-102500 GCA_034641835.2 Pinus albicaulis | reverse complement strand
TTAAATATGCTAAATATGTATGAGATTTATCGATCATTTTAATTTTAAATTTTCTTAGTTACCTCAGTTTGTTGAGATGATAAATATTGTAAAATAACTTTAATGATGAAATACAAATTTTGAATGAAAAGTGACAAATTTTGAATGCAAAGTGACAATGTAATAATATTGAATGATAGAAAATGTGAATAATAAGAATGCAATCAATTAGAAATAGTCTTCATTGTCATCAATCTCAAACTATTCCCTTGTACTATTCTTATTTTCACCCTTGTTAGTTTTGTCATCTTTTCATATCGATTATATGAAAAGGAAAGTTGGAATAGTAATTAAAATATTTAGCTCGAGTTGTTGTAGTAAATATCATATTTTGTCTCTCTTGCTCTCCAATATTAATAGGTTTAATTACTATAACACAAAAATCAATGTACATTGTCAATAATTTTTTGTACTTACACTGAAATCAATGCACACTATTAATCCAATGACTTTAAAATTAATGTACCATCATACATTCAATTATATCAAATCATAAATCAACATATACAGTGAAATCAATGCATCTAATGTAAGAAATAAAATAAGATTAGAAAAGAACATCAACACTGAAATCAATGCATCTAATGCAAGTAATCAAATAGGATTACAAACCAGCATCTACACTCAAATCAATGTATCTAGTGAAAGTAGGAAAATATGATTAAAAACCAACATCTACACTGAAATCAATGCATCTAGTGCAAGAAATCAAATAGGATTATAAATCGTCATCTACACTGAAATGAATGTATTTAGTTCAAGAAACCAAATTGGATTAGAAATCATTGAGATTGAAATCAGTGCATCTAGTGCAAGCAATCAAATATAATTATAAATCAAAATCTACATTGCAATTAATGCATCTATTGAAAGCAATCAAATATGATTAGAATTCACCATCTACATTGAAATCAATGCATTTAGTGCAAGAAATCAAATAGGATTAGAAATAATTTACATTGAAATCAATGCATCTAGTGAAAGTAATCAAATATCATTATAAATCAACATATACACTAAAATCAATGCATCTAGTGCAAGCAATCAAATAGGATTAGAAATCACCATCTACACTGAAATCAATGCATCCAGTGCAAGAAATATTATTCTCACTCTCCCCCCTACGTATATATCTATATCTCCTTCCATCTCTCCTTCTTTGTCTCTTTATCACACCCTCTAAAACACACACTCTTTCTCACTCCATATCTATCAATCTCTTTGTCCCTCCCTCTTTGTATCCATCTATATATTCTTTATCTTTACCTTCCATCTATATCTATATATCCCTCTATGTCTCTATATCAAGCCCAAAAAATACACTCTCTTTCTCCAATCTATCTATATATCAGTCCCTCCTCCCTCCCTCCTCTCTTCTTTATCTTCACCTTCCATCTATATCTCTATATCCCTCTATCTCTCTATATCAAGCCCAAAACATACACTCTCTTTCTCCAATCTATCTATATATCAGTCCCTCCTCCTCCTCTCCCTCTCCCTCCTAGTATCCTCTCTCCCTTTCTCTCCATCTTCCTTATCACTCCCTCTCCCTCCCTCTCTCTCTCCACCTTTCACACTATATATTTATTCTTGCCTCCCTCTCTCACCCCTCCATCTCCATCTCTCTTTCCCTACCTCTCTTCACTCACTCTCTTCCGTTCTCTCCCACCTCTCTCCCTCTCTATATTCACCTTCCAAATTTGTTACTATATGCCTCTTTCTCTCCTTCTCTCCCCCATTCTCTCCATCTCTCCTTGTTTGTCTCTTTATCTCACCCCCAAACATACACACTCTCTCTCCATCTCTCCCTTGTCACTCTCTCTCTCTCTCTCAACTACTCACTGTTTATGTCTTTCTTCTTCCCTCCTCTCCCCATCCAGCTCCTTCTCTCTAACCCCCCCCTCTCCCCCCCTCAAAATCCATCTCTCTATCCCTCTCTCTCTCCTCATACCTCCCTCCCTCTATCCTCCTCTATTTTCCTTCCTCTCTCTCCCTTTCTCTTCTACCCCTCTCTCTCTCTCTCTATCTCTCCCCTACAATCGTCTCTCTTCCTCTCTCTTCCTCTCTCTCCCTTTCTCTCCCGCCTCCCTCTATGTGCCCCCCCCTGCCGCTCGCTCTCTCTCTCTCTCTCTTTTCCATTCAATCCTCTCTCTCTCCATGCCCTCCAATCCTCTCTCTTCTCACATCACTATATCTCTCTCTCCAACAATGTTAACATATCCCTCCCTTTCTCCTTCTCTCTCCTTCTCTACCCCTTGTGTCATCACTCCTTCTATGTCTCTTCATCTCACCCTTAAACATACAAACTCTCTCTCCATCTCTCTCTTGTCACTCCCTCTCTCTCCACTTCTCACTCTTTATGCCTTTATTCTTCCCTCCCTCTCTCCCCCTCCAACTCCATTTCTATATCCCTACCTCTCTCCTCCTCTCATCCTTCCTCTCTCTCCCTTTCTCTCCTACGTCCCTCTCTCTCTCTATACCCTACAATCCTCTCTCCTTCTCCCTCCCTCTCTCCTTCTCTCTCTACCACCTCCATCTTTACGCCTTTGTCTCCCTCTGTTACCCTTCTATACCTCTCTCCTTCTCCCTCCCTCTCTCCTTCTCTCTCTTCATTCCTCCTCTCCCCTCTCCTTCAGTTTACCTCCATCTCTCCCTTGTCACTCCCCTTATTTCTCCACCTCTATCATATGTATTTGTTCTTCCCTCCCATATATATCTAGGGTTTAAAATTTCTTTATCATGATATATTAATATATATTATAATATAAACAATTAATATTGTATTAATCTAAAGTTATTAAATTCAATAATATTAATATTATAATATATTAATATGAATATTATATTTAACAATAATAATATTATTAATATTAATATTAATAATTTAATATTAATGTTAGGGTTGATAATGTTTATTTTGCCTGCTATTAATAATAATTTAGTCCATAGTATTTGGGCAATAGACTTCATATATAATTAGATGTTGATTTTTAATCATATTTAATATATTTTTATTTATTTATTTAATATTTATCTCTTTATACCTCTTCTATATGTATTTATTTACCATGCCTCTTTTATAAATATGGTATTTGGCCCATGGTATTTGTAGCATGGTAATTAATAATTTGTCCCATGGTATTTGGCTCATAGGCTTCACCTAAATAAAACCTCTTTTTTAAGTTTTTGTAAATATAGAATTTTATGGAGTAAATATAAAAAAAGGGGTTTTATTTGTTTCCCATACCTCTAGTTTATTTCTTTTTTATTTATTTACCAAACCTCTGGAGTAAGTATAAAAAGAGGTTTTATTTATTCGTCATACCTCTAGTTTATTTATATTTTATTTATTTACCATATCTTTTTTTAGTGTTAGTAAACCTCTTTTTCTAATGAAGTTTTAATTGTTTATTTATATGGTTTTGTAAGTTATTGTTTAAGCCGACATTATTTAGATTTTATTTTTAAAATTTTATTTATATTTTGTTATTTTGGATTTCGACATACTTACACATCTGGGTCATACTGGGCTGTAGAATGTGCCTCTCACGCAATCAACTATCATTTTTCTTGCTTGCAGTGGAACGTCTTACAAGTAATTCATCTTGCCCACTTTATCTTTATAGCTATAAGGAGGTCCTGATGTTGGTTAATGGCAGAAGAACCACCTCTCAAAAAGGTGCAGCTCCAATAATTACATTTTCCAACTACGATCCTTGTTCCTCGAGGTATAAGAAATAATCACACTAAAAGCATGCTCTCACCTGACATTCTACTAGGTACAATAAGGATTTAGTCAATTATACTGGTGCAAACCTCTTTTTTGAGTGCAAAACTTGAGGAAAAGTTTGCACCTCTAGAGATTTGATCCCTCTCGGTGCTCGATAGATCCAGAGTTAATATGGATCTAGGATGGTTTCATCGTGTGCGACCAAGAAAAATCTATCAATAATATGAGAAACATATGATTAATTTGATCAATAATATGTAAATACATCTAATATTAATATAAACATGTTAAATATGCTAAATATGTGTGAAATTCATTTTAATTTTAAATTTGCTTAGTTACCTCAATTTGTTGAGATGATAAATATTGTAAAATAACATTAATGATGAAAAATGATGAAATACAATTTTTGAATGCAAAGTGACAATGTAATAATATTGATGAGGGAAAATGTGAATAATAAGAATGTAGTCAATTACAAATAGACTCCATTGTGATCAATCTCAGAATATTTTCTTGTACTATTCTTATTGTCATCCTTGTTAGTTTTGACATCTTTTCATATCAATCATAGGAAAAGGAAAGTTGGAATCATAAACCATTTAAATATTTAGCTCAAGTTGTTATAGTAAACACCATACTTTGTCTCTCTTGCTCTCCAGTATTAATAGGTTGAATTACTATAACACAAAAATCAATGCACATTGCCAATAATTTTTTGTGATGCACACTATTAATCCAATGAATTTAAAATTAATGTACCATCATACATATAATTATATCAAATCATAAATCAACATATACATTGAAATAAATGCATCTAATGCAAGAAATCAAATAAGATTAGAAAACAACATCTACACTCAAATCAATGCATCTAATGCAATAATCAAATAGGATTAGAAATCAAAATCTACACTCAAATCAATGTAACTAGTGCAAGTAGGAAAATATGATTAAAAACCAACATTTACACTGAAATAAATGCATCTCATGCAAGCAATCAAATAGGATTAGAAATCACCATCTACACTGTAATCGATGTATTGAGTTCAAGCAATCAAATAAGATTAGAAATCATCTACATTGAAATCAATGCATTTAGTGCAAGCAATCAAATAGGATTAGAAATCACTTACATTGAAATCAATGCATCTAGTGAAAGTAATCAAATATTGTTATAAATCAACATCTACACTAAAATAAATGCATTTAGGGCAAGGAATCAAATATGATTAGGAATCACTACCTACATTAAAATCAATGCATCCAGTGCAAGAACTCTTCTCCCCTCTCTCCTCCCTCCATCTATATCTATATCTCCCTCCATCTTTCCTTTTTTGTCTCTTTATCACACCCCATGAAACATACACACTCTCTCAATCCATATCTATTATTCTTTGTGTCCCTCCCTCCTTCTCTCCATCTATCTCTTCTTTATCTTCACCTTCCATCTATATATCTATCTCCCTCTATCTCTCTATATCAGCCCCAAAACATACACTCTTTTTATCCAATATATCTATCCATCAGACCCTGCTCCTCTCCCTCTCTCTCCATATTCCTTATCACTCTCTCTCTCTCCACATTTCACTCTCTATGTCTTTATTCTTACCTCCCTCTCTCTCCCCCTCCATCTCCATCTCTCTTTCCTTACGTCTCTTCACTCTCTCTCCTCCTCTCTCTCCTACCTCTCTCTCTCTCTCTATCTTCACCTTCCAACTTTGTTACTATATTCCTCTATATATCCTTCTCTCCCCCCTTCTCTCCATCTCTCCTTGTTTGTATCTTTGTCTCACCCCAAACATACATACTCTCCCTCCATCTCTCCATTTTAACTCCCTCTCTTTCTCAACTACTAACTCTTTATGTATTTCTTCTTCCCTCCCTCTCTCCCCATCCATCTCCTTCTCTCTATCACTTCCTCTCCCCCCCTCTAACTCCATCTCTCTATCCCTCCCTCTCTCCTCCTCTATTTCAATTCCCCTCTCTTTTCGTTCCTCTCTCTCCATTTCTCTTATACCTCCCTCTCTCTTCCCCCATCACTCTCTCTCTCTCTCTCTCTCTCTCCCCCCTATAATCCTCTCTCTCTCCCTTTATCTATCGCCTCCCTCTATGTGCCCCCCCCACCACTCACTCTCTCTCTATATCTTTTCCACTCAATCCTCTCTCTCTCTCTCTCTCTCTCTCTCCCCTCCAATCCTCTCTCTTCCCACATCACTCTATCCCTCTCTCCAACAATGTTACTATATCCTTCCTTTTCTTTCCTTCTCTGCCCCCTTATCTCCAATACTCCTTCTATGTCTCTTTATATCACCCTTAAACATACACCCTCTCTCTCCATCTCTCTCTCTCCACTTCTCACTCTCCATGCCTTTCTTCTTCCCTCCATCTCTCTCCACTTCTCACTCTCCATGCCTTTCTTCTTCCCTCCCTCTCTCCCCCTCCAACTCCATCTCTCTATCCCTCCCTCTCTCCTCCTCCTCTCCTCCTCCCTCTCTCTTCCTTTCTCTCCTACCTCCCTCTCCCTTCCCCCTTATTTTTCTCTCTCTCTATCTACCCACCAATCCTCTCTCCTTCTTTCTCTCCGAACTCCATATTTATGTCTTGCTCTCCCTTTGTTACCCTTCTCTACCTCTCTCACTCCTCTCCCTTCTCCTTCAATTCATCTCCATCTTTCCCTTGCCACTCCCCCTATTTCTCCACCTCTATCACATTTCTTTGTTCTTCCCTCCCATCTATATATATATATATATATATATATATATATATATATATATATATAACAAATTTAAT
Organism: Pinus albicaulis; assembly: GCA_034641835.2. NCBI lineage: Eukaryota > Viridiplantae > Streptophyta > Pinopsida > Pinales > Pinaceae > Pinus > Pinus albicaulis. The sequence continues at coordinate 95,935 of JAXQQM020092380.1, read as the reverse complement.
ATTTTATTAATCTAAAGTTATTAAAATTAATAATATTAATATGAATATTAGATTTAACAATAATAATATTATTAATATTAATATTAATAATTTAATATCAATGTTAGGGTTAATAATGCTTTTTTTGCAAAGTATTAATAATAATTTGGTCCATGGTATTTGGGCCATAGATGTTGATTTCTAATCTTATTTGATATATTTTAATTTATTTAACTTACTTCTTTATACTTCTTTTATATTTATTTACTTACCATTCTTCTTTTATAAATATGGTATTTGGCCCATATATTTTACCTAAATAAAACCTCTTTTTTGAGTTTTTGTAAATATAGAGATTTATGGAGTAAATATATTAAAAAAATTATTTATTTACCATATCTCTAGTTTATATATATATATATATATAATTTACCATACCTAGGGAGTAAGTATAAAAATAGGTTTTTTTTTATTTACCATACCTCCAGTTTATTTATATTTCTAATTATTTACCATATCTTTTTTGAGTATTCGTAAGCCTCTTCATATTTTAATAAATTTATTTTGTAATGAATTTTTAATTGTTTATTTATATGGTTTTGTAAGTTATTGTTTAATGACTTCTGAAAATAAGATTTTCCTTATGAAAGAATATCTATTGATCATTCTTTATTTTTATTTTTTTCTTTTCTTTTTATCAAACAACTATATAATGCAAAATTTCTATCACAAGCAACAAGAAAATAAATGGGAATAACTTCTAAAAAAATATATACAAAGTCGAAAGTTATCATTTCTCAGTAGATGCAAGATTTTACGTATTTTTTATATAATTGAATAAGGCCAAAAATGCACATAAAATAAATAAATCATTTATAACAATTCAAAATATACTCTTTTTTAAAATAGCATAAAATAAATGTCAGCTTATTTGTCATATGGTGCTTAATTTTACTAATGCAATCCAACTTAAATGACATATGGTGCTTAATTTCACTAACGCACTCCAACTTAAATGGCATATGGTGCTTAATTTCACTAATGCAATGGAAGGCAAGTAGTACTTAAAAACTATCATATTAAGATATTCAAATTCCGTTAAAAACAAAGTCATTCGCACATTTAAAAAAAAGATGTCTTCACTTACACATTTAAATAAATGTCTTTCTTTCCATGATAACTGAATGCTAGAAAACCCATTTCAAAATAAGAATCCATTTCAAAATACGATTATTCAAAACCCTGAAGCATTAATTGTTTAGTTGAGTGTAAAGTTGTGACCATCCAATCCACCAACATATAATATAAAATCTAGTTTCATAAGTATTGCATAATATCATGCTTCTCTTTGTTGGAAGTTACAAAAGAGTGAACTACCCAAGTCACTATGGGAAGCCAATGATATCAGCCAATGATATCAGTAAAATTATAAATGTAATGCCCAAATACTTGCTAAAATATTGCTGCCATTCCATGCTCATTTTCCTATTAGATGAATGCATCTTTGCATATATTAGCCCAAAGTTTTCACTTTCTTAATTAGATGAAATTCTTAAAACATTATTTTCATTTCAGTTATATCTTGAACCAACATTAGTTTAATATGGGAATTGGACGCTAGTTTGTATGGTTAGATATGTGTATATTTTTAAATAAATAATAAGGTATTAAACTCTCTTGTTTTATCATCAATTTAGAGAAATTATAAGGGATCTTAAAAGGTAAATCGTGCATTATTTTCTTTGAACTAAATGAAAACAATACAAATGTTGATAAGATAATTAAATAAAATAATTATTCCTTTAAATTTAGAGAAAAAAAGAGACTTATGCAATCAATAAACCACTAACATACATTATCTCTTATTCAACATAGAATATCCTTTCAATTTAAGGAAAGCAATAAAATTACCTATAAGAGGAGCTAATTTCTTAATGATTTTTGACTTCAAAGTCTTGATAACAACTCTAAGGCCTAGAAGAATCATATCCATTGTAGTTTTAGTAGTGTTAGATCCACCTTAGTTGATCTAGCCAGATTAGTTTAGGTGTTGCAATGATACACCCTAGCCAGTCGTCTAACAGATATCACACAGGTATCTATCTTGTGCTTACATGGAAGGAAGAGGAGGGATCATCCAAATTCCTCACATGTGCTAACTTGAGGAATTAAGTTGCAGATGATTATGGGAGTCGAAGTAGAATTTTTTCAACATTGCATCATCTCTTAATATCTTTCACTTGGGGCAAGATCTACCTTGAAAAAGTTGATGTTAATTACTGAGGCTGAGGCTAAGTTTATTCACTCACGTCGAATCCTTCCTTGTTGATCCGGATCTTGGTTGAAATGGACCTCTTGCTGCAATTTTGCTGATAACTTCTGCTATAGGTGATGGAATAAAATTCCGTCAAAGACCCATTTGAGGTATTAAAGAGATATTTCCATTGATATAAGGAATTTGAAATTTGATGACCTGTGGAGTGAGAAAATGATTCCACAAACTTGTAGGACGTGCGACGACGTAATGTTCTAGACATGTGTAACTTCAATTGCACATATCTCTCAAACCAGGAAATGAAAGCAAATTACGTAAAAACCCCATTTGAGATAATAAAAAATAATTTCAAATGAGATATTTTTCACTCTCTAATATTATCTATGGATAATGTGGAACTTGCATGAAGTTTGTTGAATATTAATGCAAAACGTTGAAACTCAAATGTATTTTAAACCCTCATTCCCATAGAGTCGTAATCTGAATCTAGATTTATGCAGGAACACAATAAAATACAAAAAATAAACATAAACACAGAGATGCAGCAGAAAAAAAACTTCATTTCATTAATGTCAAATGACTAAATTATTCTTACAAACAGAAGGGACATAAACTAGCTAGGGTAATGGTAGCTTATCTCTAAGAAGAGATGTGGCGGCTACATGCCTCTAAAATTTGTTACAATGAGGCTCAAGGGCCTTTTTATTATTGAACAATAAGAGAAAATCCTTAACCCAAGGAGATGTAACACCAAGAGTTTATGGGCCCCGTTGGGGTTAGTTGGGTAGACAACTTCCCGGGCTTGTAACTTGGTCATATTATCTCAATTTGGACCATATGATACCTCGTTGGAAATAATCTTCGAGGACTACGCTATTCAGGGCCTCAAAAAAACTCCAGAAGTTTAGGAATTGAAAAAATGCTAAAAATACTAAGTAAGAAAATTGATGAAACTGATTAAGTAGAAATGTGGGTGGCCACCAATTTCCACCTGGATCATTCCCCCCCCCCTTAGGAAGCAATGGTCCCCATTGTGTGCAGATCCTCCACGAGGTGGGAAAGTTCTTCTGAGCCTGCTCATTGGTGAACCACTTTTCTTGGTGAAGGAGTTGGCATGCTTTGACAACTCGAAATAGCTGGATCCTTTTGCAAATGTAGCCAAAATGTGTCGCCCACCTGGAATTTTTGTGGCACCCGATGTTGATCCTAGCACTACTTGTACTTGGCCTTGGATTTCTCCAAGATGCCATGGATCCGCTGGTAGATGTGCTAGATGTGTTCAATAAATTTGGTTACTTTATCAGCCTTAGACAATGTACATGTGGATTTTGTCTGTGTGGTCGCATGAGGTATGGAAACATGAGGCATCGACATGCCTGAGGTCAAATCAATGGAGTGCTTGACCTGACAGTGTAGAGGAACCTCTATGTCCATCTGTTGTTGCCATGCAGGGGAGCCCTATTTGGAGGTTGTGGCCATAATATTCTTCTTGCCCTGTGGGTGAATTGTAATGAAAATTTTTTTCCTAGTTTGGGAAATAATCTTACTGTGTTGCTTTACAGTAATCAAAGAGATGGTGGGAGGCGGTACTACCTCTGGTATCTTGTACAAGTTATTTCCCAAAGTAATAATAACAAAAACATGCCTAGACTCATACACAACATGTCACTTCCATAAGTATGGTTGGCCCAATAATACATCAGACACGTGAAGAGGATCAACATCACACAGTACCTCATCTGTGAAGGGCTTGATGTTGTATGACAGGAGGCATTGTTGGCTGACACGGAGATCTCTTCCTTGGTGAAGCCACCCGATGGTATACGGATGCGGGTGTGTTGTGGTCGGTAGGCCGAGCCTCTTAATGACCTTTGCTGAAATGAGGTTCTTTTGGCTTCCGCTCTCGACAAGGAATTGTAGTGGAGAACCCTTCACCCACATCTATGAATGAAAGAGGCACTGCCCCTCCTATAGATTCTTGGGATCCTCCCTCTGGAGCTTGTTGGTGGCAACAGTAGAACTGGGATCTGCATCAATGATCTGCTTCCCTTTTTCATTCCCCTTGTCCGGTTTTGATTCAGAATCACAACATGAATCAGATTCCCCTTTCATGTTGTGAAAAAGTAATCTTTTTTCGGTCAGAGAAATCATGGATAGAAAAATACCCTTCCAGCAAATTTAATCATCTATCTACAACATTTTCATATATCTAGCCTTCAAATACAGGAATTTTGAATTGACTTGTACCTTGAAAGGAGTGGTGACTACAGAGTGGCTGCTAGCTGCAGATGCACCTCCAGTGGGTAGTCGTTGAAGGATCTGGGCAAAGTTTTCCATCATATCGTTCCTTTGTTTCTTGAGGGCCTCCTCAAGCATTATTTTTATAGGATCTCCTACTACCTCATCTTTATTACTTTCGCCATGGGATGTCGTCAGGGTTTGCGAGGTTGATCTTGCAAAGGTTCAACCAGATTGAGCCCTGACTCCTTATACCTCAACCTTGTTGGGGACATGCAAATAAAGATCGAGAAAGAGTAAACAACTCTGATACCACTGATCTGGAACTTGGTTGAAATGGACCTCTTGCTACAATTTTGTTGATAAATGTTTCTATAGGTGATGAAATAAAATTTCGTCAAAGACGTATTTGAGGTATTGAAGATATATTTTCATTTATATAAGGAATTTTAAATTTGATGAACTGTGGAGTGAGAAAATGATTCCACAAGCTCATAGGATGTGCGATAGTGCAATGTTCCAGACATGTGTAACTTCAATTGCGCATATCTCTCGAACCGGGAAAATAAATCAAATTCCGTAAAAAAACCATTTGATATAATAAAAAATGATTTCAAATGAGATATTTTCACTCTCTAATATGATCTGTGAAGATCGTGGAACTTGCATCAAGTTTGCTGAAGATTACTGCAAAACATTGAAACTGAAATGTGTTTCAAACCCTCATTCCTATAGAGTTGTAACCTAAATCTGGATTTATGCAGGAACGCAATAAAATATAGAAATAAACATAAACACAGAGATGTAGCAAAAACAAAATTTCATTTCATTAATGTCAAATGACTGAAATATGCTTACAAACAGAATGGACATAAACTAGCTAAGGCGATGGTAGATTATTTCTAAGAAGAGATGTGGCAGCTACATGCCTCTGAATTTTATTAAAATTAGGCTCAAAGGCTTTTTCATTATTGAAAATAAGAAAAAAACCCTAAACAACCAAAAACCTAACCCAAGGAGATGTAATACCAAGAGTTTATGGGCCCCGTTGGGGTTAGTTGGGAAGCCAACTTCCTGAGGTCGTAACTTGGTCATATTATCTTCGTTTTGTGCATATGATATCGCGTTGGAAATATATCTCCGATGAATACGCTGTTTAGGGCCTCAAGACAACTTCGGAAGTTTAGGACCCGAAAGACTGTTAAAAATAGTAAATAAGAAAATTGATGAATCTAACTAGGTGGAATAGGGGGGTGGCCACAAATATCCACCTGGATCACTTGCAGAGGCTTATTTTATTTATTGGGGCCTAAGTTTATTCACTCAAGTATTATTCTCCCTTTCAAAGGCCAAGTTTATTTTTTTGGGGTTCAAGTTTGTTCACTTAGGCCGAATTATTCCTTGCAGGGGTCGAGTTTATTTGTTGGGAGTTGAGTTTACTCACTAAGGCCAAATTGTTCCTTGCAAAGGCCAATTTTATTTGTTGAGGGGTGAGAAAAAGAAAATTTTATTTGTTTAGGAGTGAGTTTAACTATTAGGGTTCAATTTTTCTTCTTAGAATTTGAATTTCCTAGCTAAGATTCAAGCTAATTTTATGGCGTTCGAGAAAAACATTAATTTGGAAGTCTAAGAAAATAATCTTGGACCATTATAAAATTTATAAGATGAATCTTCTCTCTTTGGACATACATTCTTGGAAAAAATTACGTATAATAGTTTTATTTTTCCTTTTTGGACATGCTTGGATTTTGGAGAAGAGGTGTGCTTTTGAAAAATTTATGACACAGAGAGAAGGGAAACACTAAAAAAGATGAGAACACATACGCACCCAATGTTTCATTATGGAGAAGTATAGATATACATTGGATTGATAGTTACAACTAACAAGTTGTTCAACTAACTTTTAACTAATCCTCTAGAAACTAAATTCTAACTTAAGGTCATTATTTAACTCTCCCCCTTAATCTTGAGGGTTACATTATTTTAATGCCTAACTTCTGACATTGAAATTAAAAATTAACTTTTCCTAGCAGATTTTTGAAGATATCCACTAACTTTTCCTTAGAATCATAAAATTTGAGAACAATATCACCATTTTTGTTCATGGATGAAGTGAAATCGAGTGTCGATATGATTTCTATTTTGATGAAAGACATTGTTCTTCGACAAGGAAATAGCGGAAGTGTTGCCCCAAAATATTGAAACAGGTTCATTTTCAGTATATCCGAAGTCAGATAGAAGTCTCTTCAGCCACACTACTTGACATGATGTTGTATTCGTTGCAATGTACTCGGCCTATGTTGAAGATAACACAACTATGGGTTGCTTTTTGGATGATCGAAAAATAAAATCATTGCCAAATAGAAAAGCATATCTAGAAGTGCTTTTCTGATCATCTATACATCCTGCATAATCACTGTCTATATAACCAAGAAGCTTACTATTTGTAGAAGATGTATACCATAAACCATAAGTAGTTTTACCTGCAATGTATCTTAACACCATGTTCCCAGCTTTCCAATGACAGTATTTAGGAGATTCCATAAACCTAGAAATATAACTAGTTGCAAATGCTATATCAGGTCTAGTAGCAGTTAGATACATAATACTACCAACAAGTTTCTTATAAAAATTCGAATTAACAATAGTACCCACATCATCTTTACTTAAATTTATACCAACCTCAATAGGAGTATCCACTGGTTTACACCTAGCCATCTTAAAGTTTTAAAAAATATCAGTAGCATAATTCCGTTGACCCATAAAGATACAATCATGTGTTTATTTCACTTCAATACCTAAGAAGTATCTCATTAATCCAAGATCTGTAATTTCAAATTCATTTTTCATTCCAGCTTTAAATTCATCTAACTGCATGTTACTTGTATAAATTATGTCATCAACATAAAGACACAGTGTCTGTATATTACCTTGATGACCATCCTTGATATACAAGGTTGGTTTATGGTCACTCCTTCTGAAACCATTATTTATCAAGTAATGGTGTATTCAGCTGTACCAAGCTCTTGGAGCTTGCTTCAAGCCATACAATTATTTCTTGAACCTATACACCTTATGTTTTTTTATTTTTGATTTCGAAACTAGGTGGTTGATCAACATACACTTCTTCATTCAATATACCATTTAAAAAAATAGAATTTACATCCATTTGGTAAATTTGCCACTTGTTTTGTGCTGCAATAGCTAATTCAAATCGAATAATATCAATTCTTCCTATAGATGCAAATGTTTCACCATAATCTGTGCTAGGTTGTTGTGAAAAACCTTTGGAAACTAATCTTGATTTGTGTTTATCAACTTCACCTCTCTCATTTAACTCAGTTTTATAAATCCATTTGACACCTATAGAATTTTTATCATTAGGTATATCAACCAAATCCCAAGTTTGATTTCTTTCAATAGCATCGATTTCATTATGCATTGTATCTACCCATTCTTTTTCCTTTATATATTCTTCAAAACAAGTAGTTTGAAATGAGAGAAATGCAAAATTTACAACATCATCAACATCATCTTGTGCATAAATATCACTTAGGCTTATCATTTTTGGATTATCAGAATCAAACTCACTTAAAGATAATGAACTTCTACTGCTTGAAGAACTACTATTGGTTTTGTTTTGAACCTGTAATATTGGAGTGCTTGTTGTAGGTGCTTGATTTTCGTTTAATATAATAAAAGGATTAGGACAAGCATTATTCTCCATTTCATTTTGTTGATGGGAAAAAAACGCCCGGCTAATAGTAGGGGATCTCCCCAGTATAAAGTCCCAACTAGACTCTAGACCGTTTGTGATATGGATCCCTTCTGAGGTGTAGGTATGGCTACCGTTGAATATGCCTTCTCTCGGATGGAGATGTACCTTGCGGACTTGATAATACACGACTATTCGAATGATATGAAACAAATGGTCGATGAGTTCTCCTGTAAATGAAACATTATAAATAGAAAAGAGAGATTCGAAGCATGCAACCAAAGGAGATTTTGTTAGCAACATATCATTAGGGTCATGCTCACAAAAAGCTGCTTGACCACAAAAGAAATAGTTCTCAATGGCCAAAACACCCTTCAATTCATTAAGCATTTTCCAAAAGATGGAACGACATTAATAACGAAGTCATTAAACATCCCTTAATGAAATAATTCACACACCATTGACACATCTAGAAAGCTTAAACATACAAATAATATATGAACAGAAAAATGAATACTAGTCAGTTATAAAAGATAGCAAATACATAAGACATAATATTCATAATGCTAGCACACATAAGTCCTCATCAGTTCTAGTAGTGGAATCACAACATTGATTTGTATTCATTCTCGGAAACATGCATTCAATTGCAATACATTTATCTCTTCTCCTTTTGGAGTTCCGAAAAAAGGTCCTTTACAATGTCCCTGGAGGGAATATTTATATAAAAAAATGACCTTTGGGTGGTCCTAACCCTTCAGCTTCTCGAGCGTTGATATGGCCTGTGACCTAGGTGGTGTTGCGACTTGCAACTTGGTCCTATTCGCGACCTGTGACATGTAATATTTTCTTTTTCAAGGGAGAAATTGTGTGATGGAGAGGCCCATGACTTCTATTTGTTGTTGTTCTCTAAGGTAATTCTATCAGGCCTGAGAGTCTGCGACCACTGCAGTGACCTGGGGGTATCTTCTCCTAGCCTGTGAAAACACTCAAGAGCGTCCAGAATCAAAGTGTGCATCTTAACTGTGATTTGATTAGATAGGGAGGCCAGTTTGGTGTAGATCTGGACTGGTGCAATGATGAACTGATCAATGTTTACCTGTGAGGTTGGGAGGTCCTAGGAAGTAGCTGCCTGCCTGATAGGTTGTAGAAATTCTTGGATGTCTTGAGTCACCTCCTCCCTTGTCTTCTGGGTATACAATGCTCCTAAGGAAGGGATGTGATGTATCTTTGCCATTGACTCAATGCCACTGATCAGATGTTCATAAGCAGACATCAATTTTTCCACATCTTTCACTAGCTTATCCTTGGATTGTATTTTCATTCATATCTGTACTTTGTCTTTCTGCGTGTAGATCCAATATTTCCTTGACAGGGTGTCACAAGCCTACATATATCTTTCTAACCATTCTAGCATACTGTCTAGGGTAGTAGAGGCTTCCTTTAGTTATGCAATATTCTTTTTAGTCTCTTGTTGTGCCCTTAGTAGTGGGGAAACTGTCTAATTTAGTGAACATCTCCTCATATAATTGCTTCATGGAAACCTCCAAAGTAACCAATTCCCTTTGAATAGAGATTGGTAATTCATTGGCCTGGGTGGTTGTGAATTGGAGCCATTGGATTTCCGCTCAAGCGTCTTCTTTTCCTATTCAGACTGAGTTGCCTTCTGCTCGGAGGCCTGGAGTCTGTTTTGCAGAGAAAAAATATCTCTACTCATTCTGCTAACATTCACCTCTGTGGTTGATGCGAAAGCGGTCACTGCTGATGCGATCATGATGGGTTTAGTCCTAGTATCTAGGACTATGTCCTTTTCCATGGTAACTAAGAGGGGCTTGGCCAAATTACGTGCGAGGCATATTATTTTCTCTTGTATGATCTTGTGTGTGAACTGGTCGTATGTCATCCTTGTCAAGTCTAAGACCTCATCTTCCAGTTCCTCTGGGATGCCAAGTTATGAGAGCGGGAGGTGCACACTCGTCATGGATATCGTCAGGGGTACCTCAATATGGGGAAGCTCTGTTTTTTCCCTAATCTTTGGGGGCAGTGTGTTTCTTCCCTCTTCTTCCTTGGAAGAGCCTTCCTGCGATTTCTGATTTTCTTCTTCCTTCCTCCTCTTTTTGGCCTCTTCTTTATCCTGTTCTTGCTTTAATCTGCACTTGGCCTCTCTCTTCTGTCATTCTTCTTCTTCCTTTAATCTGCACTCAGCCTCTTTCTTCTATCGTTCTTCTTCTTCCTTATTCTTACATTCCTCTTCCTCTTTCTTCTTGCGGGCTTCTTCTGCCTGCTTTTTCTTCCATTCCTCTTTCTGTTGTTTTTTCTACTGTTATTTAGCTTGCTTCTTTCGCTTATCTTCTTCTTGTTTTCATGCTAGGGTATCTTGGGTTCTTTTGAGTTCTTCTTCTCCCACCTTCTTCTCGGCTTCTTGCTATTCCTTGGCCTCTTTGTCTCTCTTTTCCTGTTGCTCTTTAGCAAGAATACCACCCGTAGCATTCTTTGGCTTCTTAGCTTTGGAAGATGAGGCTCCTCCTATTGGGTCCTTTCACTTTAGCATGTCGGCCCGTTCTTCCAGAGTTTGATCATCCTGACCTCCTTGATCCTCACTCAGATCAACTGATTCTTCTGGCACATATTCCCTGTCCTTGTTGTACCAGTTTCTAACTTTCTCTTCAACAGGGCATTCCATGTGTTGGTACTTCCAATTGAACTTGGGCCATTTTCCGTGTGCAGGGACGATCCTTTCAAGATCATATGATCTGTGGTCGAAGGTTATGAAATGAAAACCTTTGATGTCCTCCACCTCGGCTTCTACCTCTTTGAAATCCTTAACCGTGCAGGCACCAATAATGAGCAGGAGAGTAGGCCACGACATCTTCTTGCCTTTGCTGAGGACCTTGGAAAATCCGCTCATCATTTGGTAACACACCTCTTGTAAGAGTAGTTTATCAGAGACAAACTAGGGCAGTGCGTGAGGGACCTTGAATGATTGGAAGACCTTGATAAAAGTACTTTCTACAATGGGAAACTAGTTGGCCACCTGGGTTATCATTTCCATGACCCTCCTGGACATGCATGGGGCATCTTGCCGAAAATATTTCTGTAGAGTGCGGGATGAAATTTTGCGAGATAGATTCTATATCTTGATTATATCTAGAAGCCCAAAATACATTTAAATATTTGTGGATTGGTCCACTGTGCTTCACGTCCCAGTTATGCGACCATCCCACAAATTGGCATCTTGCACACATTGCGTCCAAAAGGTAAGAGGTCATGTATAATTTAGATGCACATCCCTCTTCTGGCGCCTGTTTTGCTAATATGTTTTCCCTGAGGGCCGATACTACTAGGCTAGCCCAGTTGAACTAGGTGCCATATGAAGTGATAGCATATATGAGTGGGAACCAAGTCCCATTTGAAGGTAGTGGAATCTGGTTGGCCATACATTCTACACATCATTGCTGCCACAAGTTTATAGAATTTCTTGAGGCCATCTATTTTATATTCCTGATCGTTTTTTGTCTTAAAATTCTCGGGGTCCTCCCACCACCCCTTCAAGGTTTCTGGTACTGGTACTTCATGAGTGGTGACCCAATTAGCGTTGAAGGATTGTTCTTTGGTGGGGAGTACATAGTAGACTTCTGCGCCTTTCCTTGTCACGTTAGCAAATGTTTTCCTTGAGTGGTCGCGGATGACCCATATCTTGGAGTCAATTTTCTGGAGGATCCATTCAATGACATCTGCACATGGGAATATGGGTAGATGAGCGCCTACATAGTGAAGTTTGGATATTTTAACCTAAACATAAACTTTCCAGTTTGCGAGGTCTTCTGGGAACTCAGGTTTCATGAACTCCTGATATACTTAGTACCAAGTCATCTTGTCTCCTTTCCCAAACACACAGGCGGTGTCCCCATAGATAAGGGGTGGGGAAGGATGCATGTCCTCTTCTGATATCTCTATCTCAGAACTATTGTTTCTCTTATGAACTGTTGGAGGCCCCATATCACTTGAGACCAAAGAGATGGAGACACACTCAAGCTCAACTTCAATATCCATTGGCATGTTCATAAAACAATTCCACGATAAGATGGATGACATAATAACAAATATGTTGGGACTGACTAGACTTCTTAAATGAATTGACTTTTCAGGTTAGGTTGCTGTGACCCCTGCCTATTTTTATCTGAAGGACCGATGAGGTTTGCAACTTGGCGACCTTACGACTAGGTCGCAAGGTCGTTAGGTCACACTAGCGTGAATTTTTCATAAATTGCGACTTGGTGACTTGGAAACTTGCGACTAAGTCGCAAGGTCGCTAGGTCATGAAGTCATGAAATTTTCAAAAAATGCGACCCTACGACTAGGTCGCAAAGTCGCGAATTGAGTGGTTAATAAATGATCAACGACCTAGTGACTTTACGACTTAGCAACCAAGTCGCGAGGTCGATGGGTCGCTAGATCGCAGGGTCACATTAGGGCTTTCTGAGAGAAATTGGGGCAATCCCGACCCATGGGGAATGAAGTGCAAGGGGGGAAAAAAATCCAAGGGAGATGGGAAAATCAGAGTTGAAGGCCTTCCCATGCAACTAAGAAGGGGTGGTTGAAGCTAACTGAGGCAAGGCAAGGCTCAGAGGAGGAGGCAGAGAGGGATGGACATGAGAGGGTTGAAAACCTTAACTAGAGAGTTGGTGAGGACTTGGTTTACATAGGAATGAAGCCAAGGGGAATTAATAGGCTAGGGTAGGGGTAGGTGAGGCAACATATAATCAAAACAGGAAACAACAGGAGGATTAGGCAACTTACCTGGAAAAAATACAATCTAGATGGCTTTTCAGAGGTGTTATTTTCTCTGTTGCGCAGGTCGAATGTGACCTATGCAACCCTTTTATTTATAAAGGGGTCACATGTGCGGTCATTTAATGCAGGTCGCTAAGTCGCAAATAGCACTGGTTGAGGAAGGATGCTACCTTGCGACCTTGTGACACCGCGACCTGGGGTCGCAAGGTCTCTAGGTCATGCAGTCATGAATGCAAAAATTTGGGCCAGGATGCGACCTTGCGACCTTGTGACCTGGGGGTCACAAATTCGCTAGGTTGCATAGTTGCGAGTGTGAAGATTTTATCAATTTTGTGACTTTGTGACTATGTGACTAGTTTAAAAAAAAACAAGTCATGAACCAATATTTGAAGGCAGAATGCTTAAAAAAGGACTTCCTCAAGGCTCAAGGCTGAGGGTGCATTAGACTTACCTTTACCAAAGAGATCAGGGGCTTTGAAATTTTAAGATGGGACTAAATTTTGGAGGGTGTTGTATCGGCTACAACAAATGGCGATTCGCTGGTAGAACCCAAAATATCTTTCGGTGCTTCATCTTGAGGGGGGAGGGGGAGTTTAGTAGGCTGTTCCTTTCACCCCATGGGTCCCATTACTTTCATCTCTAACCCTTGCATGTTTGCTTCGCCTGTTTTCACTGTGCGAGATGCTAGTTCACCATGCTTTCAATTCTGGAGACTGGATGAAAATGGGTTGGAGTAACCTCATGGGCCTCAAGGATTCGGTATAGTTATTTGGTCCCCTTATGTTGCTTCGCTACCAGTGAACCTGGTGGTCCTGACAGAGTCACTGCCTAGGAGTCACTGACATTTCTCTGCTGTCAGTGAGCCTAGTCAGTACCCCATCAGAGTTGTTGCATCACCTCTCTGCGCAGGAAGCCTTTCTCAATCCTTTACCCTTTATTTCATGTGCTAATAGAACTTATTTGAATGTGCTCAAGGCACTTATTTTGAACGTGCTTAAGGCACTTATTTGAAAGCGGCAATTATTGCCTTGGTGGACGAGGGATCCTGAATTATGTTACTTGCAAGAGAGGTTGCTCCTGGTCTGCATGTAGGGACCTTTTGGGTTTTCTTGAATATCCTTTTTCCACTTGAGGTTGGCCCTGTTCCCCTTTCGTCTAGTGACCTATTTCATTGAAACTTTCTCTCATACAACAGTCCCTCGAGTTAACGTACTAGGTGAGCTACTTGTGCTTGGGTCCTGGGACTTGGTCGTGTTTTCCCCATGGGGCATCTATCACAGGAAAGATTAGGTCATTTTGGTTTCCAGGGTCAATTCTTCACCAGCAGAGATTCCAGTATAGCCTGCCAATTGAGTAACCACTGCGTCTATTCCTGAAATTGAGGTGTTAGGGGAATGAATTTCTAAGAGCTTGCTTGAAGCAAGTTGTTTATTGAAACACACAAAACAGACGAAAAATAAGAGCAGTAAGAAAAGGAAAAGGACTATGGTACAGAGCATGGTGATAGCCTCCGGGGCTGTCAGGTGAAATAGTGCTTGAAGTCGTATCCGTTTAACTGGAGGACCTGAATCCTCCCTTCTAATGTTTGGAATCTATATGTGTGGGAACTGGAATTTTATTTGACCTGGAAGGAACCTGTCCACAGGGCTTGGAATTTGGTGTGTTTCCCCTTATCTTCGTGAGATTTGTCCCATTTGAGGACGAGGTCACCAACATCGAAAACCTTGTTTCCAACGGATTTTTTATCGAACCATTGTTTTATTCAGCTCTGGTGGATGGGGAATTTTTCCCGGGCTTTCAGCCTTTCCTCCTCTAGTTTCAACAATGTGTCTATATAGGTTGTAAGGAAGAGCACGGGGTACCATGTGTTTCTTGCGAAAACTGAAGGGCTGGGAGAGACAGGTTAGGAGGGAGGCTTCCTTCTTTGCCATAGAATAAAAAAAATGGGGAGGTGCACAAGGATGGTTTGGGCGTGACTCGATCAACCCAGAGGGAATTATGGAGGGCATTGTACCAGTTACAATGGTGGGATAGCAAAGTATTTTTGATGATATGGATGAGTTCTTTATTGGTTGTCTTGGCTAACCCATTTCTTTGGGGATGGTAGTTGGCGAAATTTTTGAGCACTATACCATTTTCTAAAGAAAATTCATATAAATTGAATGACAAAAAATAAGTAGCATTATCAAAAACAAGGGAGGTTGGAACGCCAAACCTAGTCATGATGTGCTGAGTGATGAAAGCTATTACCTCTTGATCGTTGATTTGGCGCAATAGTATTGCTTCAACCCACCTTGTGAAGTAGTCCTTGGTTGTAAGGATATATCGATGTTGCTTAGAGGAATCCGGAAAAATTTCCCCGATCACGTCGAGTCCCCACTACTGCAATGGCTCTTCCACTGCGATGAAATTCTATGGGGCGGATGATCGTGACTCCCTGCTGGAAATTTTTTGACATGATAGGCATCTTCGAACATGGGCGTGTGCATCCTTGAATAGAGTGGGCCGATAAAAACTAGCATGCATAATTTTTTGAGCTGTGGCATCTCTTGCGTAGTGCCCACCGGCTGGGCCATCATGTACTTCCTTCAAGACCTGTTGAGCCTCATTATGTTCCAAGCAGTGTAGCAGGACTCCGTTGTGGTGCTTGCGGAACAACTTACCCTACACTAGCTGGTAGGATGCAGCCTTTAGCCTTATTGCACGTTTCTACTTGGCGATTAAGGTGGGGTCCATCATACCTCGACCGAGATATTGCTGAAGATCAACGTACTATGAAGGGGTGCTTTGCTGAGGTGTACTGTCGACTTGGTACATGTCTATTTCTTGATCCCAACATTCCTTTTCATTGCCCCGTAGGTCTGCGGCTTCAACAACCATCCGACATAGCCCTTGGCCCTTGATAGTATGTGTAGACTTTAAGTCCAGGTCATACTCTTGAAGGCATGCCATCCAGTTGTCTCATCTATCACCCATCTATTGCTGCACGAATAGTGAGCAAACCACTGGGTGGGGTACAAACACTGTGACGTGGTTCTTCAAAATGTAGGGTTTGAAATGTTTGACTGCCTTATATACCGTGTAAGCCTACTTGTCAATATCCAGATAATTAAGCTCGACACCTTTCAACCCTGCGCTCATGAACGATATGGGCTGCTCGTCATTGCTTCCCTCTTTCTGAGTGAGGATGGCCGTAAGAGATGAGTCTAAGGCGAAGGTGTACAAGATAAAGCCTTTGCTGAAATCCAAGATATGAACGGATGGTGCTTCTGCGATAGCCTGTTTAATATCATCGAACGCTTCTTTATTGGGGGAGTTCCATTTAAAATTTGCGTTCTTCTTGATCATACCTTGCAGAGGTTTCACGATTTGGGTGAAGTCTGATACGAAATTTCGTAGGAAGTTGATTTTTCTGAGAAACAACTGCATGGCATTTTTTCTACTCAGGGGAGGAATCTGGGCAATGGCTTTTGCGCGATCTGGGTCCACCACTATGCCATCTCGGGTTATGATGTGGCCCAACAGATTTCCTTCAGAGACTACGAAGATGCTCTTCTTGAGGTTAAGTGAGATCCCATATTTTCTCAATCTTTCGAAAATATGTTTGAGCTGGTGTGGTTGGTCACACTTGCATTTGGAAAATACGGTGACGTCTTCAAGGTAGACCACCACAGTTAGACCCCGAAAGGCGATGTCCATGGCCCTCAAGAAGGTTTCCCCAGTGTTGATCAGGCCAAAGGGCATGCGTCTGAATGCGAACGTTCCCCATTTGGTCCTAAATGTGGTTTTTAGACGATAAGGCTCAGCCACTAGTACTTGGTTGTAACCTGAGAAACCATCCAATAATGAGAAATTTTTTGATGTGGACACTGTTTGAAGGATATGCTCCATGGGGGTCATCGGGTAGTTGTCCTTGTCTAATGATCGGTTCAAATTTTGGAAGTCCAAGCATAAACAAATTTCGCCAGACTTTTTACGAACTAGAACCAAGTTTGAATCCCAGGTTGAATGTCGAACTTTGAAGATGATGTGGGCGTCTAGGAGTTTCTTCAGTTCCTTTTGGATCATCGGTTCCAAAGTAGGGTATACCTTCCTTAGCTTATGCTGGAAATTTTTAATCCCTTCCTTCATTGGTGTTACGTGTTGGATGATTTGTGTGTCATAAGTTCGCAACTCATCATACATCCAGGTGAAAACATATCAGTATTTCTTGAATAATTCAGTAAAGGATTTCCTCTCCTGAGGGGTGCATTTTTTACCGAGGTTGATGAATTTTGGTTCCGTTTCTGTCCCAAGATTTATTTGATGGTGTAGTAGGGTGGAACTCTGTACCTTTGTGTTGAGAGGTCTCCAAAAATGGTTTTGAAGGTCGAATAGCTTTTCAAGGGACATGACCCCTTTGGGTATGGGATTCCCCCTGTGCTCCTCTCTTTCCTTCTACAAGGCCAGGTCATGATATTCTTCTTCGATCATGGTGTCCTTGAACACATCCGTATTAAGCATGAAATCCAGTACCTGCCGATCATCATTAAAAATGCGCAGACTAGTTACATTGTCTGACATGATAGGCTTATAAACAATTTCAATAGATAACCCATCCCTTAACGAGCTAAATCTAGCGGCAACATTGGCCAGTGTATCAGCTGATGCATTATGCATTCTAAGTATGGACTTAATACCGAAAGCATCAAAGGCGGAACCGCTTGTTGATTACCTTTCAAATGCAGAGATAAACAATGAATGGTGTTGTGTACCTGTCGGGTAATGATTTCGGAGTCGCCAATTACCTTCAAACAATTGAATTTAAGATCGATTGCTTTCTTAAGGCCAAGGATCAATGCTTCATATTCGGCTATATTATTGGTACACTAGAACTCCAGCCGGAAAGAGATTAGGAACTTATTCTTCTGGGGATATAACAAGATACAACCCACGCCGGCCCCGTCATGGGTCTTGGAACCATCGTAGTACAGGGTCCAAACCTTGTCTTTAGAATTTGTAAGATCACGTGAGTGCATGTGAGGTGTACTTGAAATGATGGCATCTAGTGATCCTTCTAGCGCGGCAGGGTGGAAAGCAGTAGCCAGAAGCGGCTCTGACTGGGTGTCTTGGGTGATTGGAGATTTAGGGGTTTGGTAGCAACTGAACGAAGCCTCTAGGAAACACATGTCCAACTCCTCTTGTGTGAAGCTAATGGGTTTGTTGGTTGCCTCCAGGTCGGTCACTGTGTGTTTCATGTAAGTTTCGCTTTCAACCTGGATCTGATTGTTCCTATCCCTATATGGGAGACACAAGTGGGACCAGTCAGTGGAAAAGTATCCTTGCATCTTGCTTGACCAATCTTGGCTCAAGAGAAATCCATAGGTTTCTGGGATATCCACAATCACTATGTCGATGCACTGATGCACCCAAGAGTCTGAGGAGAGGCGAATGAGGACATTATTCAATTCACCCATGACAAGGACTTGGGATCTATCAAGCTAAATGATCTCGATGTCGGTATTCTCAGGACGGATGTTCAATTTATTACATACGGACAGGGGCATGACATTGGTGGATGCACCAGAATCAATGAGGTAATTTGAACATTGAAGTTGAATATATTGAAAGATAGAAGGAAAGGGGGGTGGATCCTTGGGAGTTTGCGTTGAAGGCATTCATGATGGACTGGGAGCTTTCCGCAGCTTGGGAGGATTTGGAGCTCATGGTTTTGGACGTCGGTGGATTGGCGAAAGATTTGAGAATAAGGTCTCGCTGGTTAGTGATCCAAGTGAGCTCGTAGAGAGAAATGTTGGCTCACGTTTTCTTCATATATTCAATGATGTTATATCTAGATTCTGGGTGTGGGGGAGGTTATCCCGAGGCACTTGGTGAGCCTGATGATAATCTAGCCTTGGGGGTGGCTTGGGGAGTGGTGGGGCTAGATTTTTTAGGGGTTGTGGTTTGGTTTTCCTTGTTTGGTGGTAGAATATTTCTTAGGAAAGCTTTTATCTTTTCTTCGAAGGAATGGTCGGGGATCGGGCCTTTGCTCCTTATGCCATTACTTTGGGGGGGGGTTTGGATTGAGGATCATCGGCCATGTTTATTTCCATAATGGGGGGAGGTACTTCTCCGCGGATCACATCGAAGGTGAGGACAGTGGATCCCACATCCTCATCCGTGGGAGAGGCTTCTTTGCTATCTGAACTGGCCTCCTCTTCTAACTCTCCCATGGTTTTATCTTCTAGGAGTTGATTTACCACGACGGTCATGCTATTGATCCAATGAGGGTAGGTTTTTTCTGAGTGGGAGGCTTGATGGAAAAAGCAGAAATTGTCTTTGCCAATTTCTTCTATGTTGAGGTTAGTATTTGGGTTCGACGGAGGGCGACTGGCCGTGAGGTTGCTCTTCCTAAAGAAAGGTTTCTGTGTTTTTCTACCTAAGGTGGAGTCATTGTTTTTTCTCTTCAAATCAGAGACTTCATTTGTTAATAGCTTGAGGGATTTCTTGATACTTTCGAGATCGAAGGGGTCTTTATCCTTATCTTTGGATTTATGGGATGAGGGCTGTGTTATTTTCGTGGTGGGTTTTGGGTCATCTCATCCATCATGATCAATGGCTCCTATGGACAACATATCCCTTTCGACGGTAGGGGTGGTGGTGTAGTTTGCTTCCAGGGTAGCTCTGGCTTCACGCTTCACGAATACGGCAATATCCTGAGGGAGGGCCCTTGTGTAATAATCAATAGTAATGAAATCATCCAAGGCCATGTTGGAGGGGAATTTTTTCAATATGGTGGTGAAGAATTGGTTGAAGTCTTTAAATTTCTCCTTCTTATGGCATTTCAAAGTACTCAACTTTGTGAGAGGCATAGAAGGAGTATTGTCTTCTGAAAACTTTTGGAGGAAGGTATGACAGAATTTATCGTAGGAGGAAATGGAAGTGACAGGAAGGGAATGGTAATGTAGGTTTTAACCCTGAACAAAAATGATCTACACACAAATCTTATAACAGAAAATAAACAATAGCAAGAGCATAAAACATAAAACAGATAAACACAGAGATTTTCCCCTGGATCCCAAATCGGGACGAACAACTTGATTTTTCATTATATTCCTTTTAGTGTTACAACACATATATATACATGCTGAAGCATACATGAACCCTAATCCATTAACCCCCGGATTAGAACATAATCGTAGTTCCCTTGACCGTATGTACAAAATACCCAGGGCCGAAAACCATTGTACCCCAAAACCATGTGCAAAACCATGCACAAAACCATGGGCATGGACTACCCACCGGAAATTAAGGAGAAACAATGCCAAGTGGGGCGCCGCACAACCCAAGAACACAAAGACGTGCTTTTTCGTGGAAATAATATAACACATACCCAATAGGTAACAAGTAGCAACCTTATTTTCTAGGGTGTGGGGAAAGAGTTAGCATGCTACATCATCAGGGTGCACTCTCATCATTTGTAAGACTAGGTAGAAATTAGTGATGTGATCTTCGGCCAATGTACCCTTCTTGGGGTCAAAATTAGGGAGGTGTTTCTCTGGTGTCAGGGCATGCCATGAAGGGGACTACGGAGACCTAGAGGATACCGTGCCATTCAGGCTAAGGGTTGAACCCGTCTAGCCCTACGGTGGGGTGGGATGAAGATATGCCTGACTTTATTCTCGGATTTTCTCCCGGTGCCAGACCCAGAGGCTTCAACCTCATGTTGAGAGTGCATGTCGTGATAACCTCCAAGATTTCTCATGTTCCTATAATTTCTCCAGTTGTAAAGGAAGGGCAACCTGTCTTGGTTTCGATTGTGGTGGTGGTGAGTATGGTCCTTTTTTCGACTGTGTCCATGACCCCTATCTCCTCGGCCTCTATTTCCCTGACCCCTTCTCGCTCCTCCTCTAGGTGGGTCATTTGCTTGAGTGTTATCATTCAAAGGATGGTTGGGTTGAGGGATGACATCTGGTTGGGGTTCGGTAACTTCAGGGCCGCCCCCTTAGATCTCTCGGGGGTTGTTCGGGGGTTCAAATGAATTTCTCTCAATTGCATCCACATAATCTTCGAGCATAAGACTTATCAGCTGAGGCATGGAATTGACGAGGACACCTTGGAAATTTTGATGCGTTCCGAGGGTCTGCAAATTAGACAGGGAATCGGTGGTTGGGAGGTTTTTCAAACCTCTAATGATATTGCGAGCGAGCGGGCGCAAGGCTCTGAGCTAGTTCGAGGTTACCTCATAATAGGGAAAGTCCTCCTCTTGGGTATTTTCAAGGGGCGGAGGACCATTATTTTCATATATGATCTCCCCCTTTGGGGTTTGCAACGGGATATTACTTGCATGGTGGGAGCCTACCATTCAGGCCCTCCTTCTAGCACCAAATCTGTTGATGGTAAAAAATGCCTGCCCAATAGTAGGGGATCTCCCCGGTATAAATTCCCAACTAGACTCTAGACCGTTTGTGATTGGGATCCCATCCGGGGTGTAGGTCCGACTACCGTTGAATATGCTTTCTCTCGGATGGAGATGTACCTTGTGAACTTGATAATACACAGCTATTCGAATGATACGAAACAAATGGTCGATGAATTCTCTTGTAAATGAAACATTATAAATAAAAAAAAGAGATTCGAAGGATGTAGCCAAATGAGATGTTTTTAGTAACACATCATTCAGGTCATGCTCACAAAAAGTTGCTTGACCATAAAAGAAAAAGTTCTCAATGGTCGAAACACCCTTCAATTCCTTAAGTGTTTTCCTAAATATGGAGCGACATTAATAACGAAGTCATTAACAATCGCTTAATGAAATAATTCACACACCATTGACACATCCAGAAATCTTAAACATACAAATGATATATGAACCAAGAAACGAAAACTAGTCAGTTATAAAAGATAGCAAATACATAAGACATAATATTCATTATGCTAGCACACATAAGTCCTCATCAGTTCTAGTAGTGGAATCAGAACATGATTTGTATTCATTCTTGGAAACATGCATTCAATTGCAATACAATTATATCTTCTCCTTTTGGAGTCCCGAAAGAAAGGTCTCTTACAATGTCCCTGGAGGGAATATTTATAGAAAAAAATGACCTTTGGGTGGCCCTAACCCTTCAGCTTCCTGACTGTTGGTATGGCCTGCGACCTAGGTGGTGTTTCAACTTGCTACTTGGTCATCCTTGTGACTTGCGACCTGTTCCCCATTCCGACCTGCGACTAATTCGGTTTGCGACTTGCGACCTGTCATATTTTATTTTTCAAGGGAGAAGTTCTGTGATGGAGAGGCCTGGGACTTATATTTGCTGTTGTTCTCTGAGGTAATTATGCCAGGCTTGATAATTTGCGACCACTGGAGTGACCTATGGGGTATCTTCTCCTAGCCTGTGATAACACTCAAGAGCATTCGGAATCAAAATGTGCCTCTTCACTGCAATTTGATTCGATAGGGAGGCCAATTTGGTGTAGATCTAGACTGGTGCAACGATGAACTGATCAACGTTTACCTGTGAGGCCGGGAGGTCCTGGGAAGTAGCTTCCTGCCTGATAGGTTGCAGAAATGCTTGGATGTCTTGAGTCACCTCCTACCTTGTCTTCTAGGTATCCAATGATCCTAAGGAAGGGATGTGATGTATCTCTGCCATTGACTCAATTCCACTTATCAGATGTTCATAAGCAAACATCACTTTTTTCACATCTTTCACTAGCTTATAATTGGATTGTATTTTCATTCGTATTTGTACCGTAGGTTTTAACCCTGAACAGAAATTATCTACACACGAATCTTATGACAGAAAATAAACAATAGCGAGAGCATAAAACATAAAATAGATAAACACAGAGATTTTCCCCTGGATCCCAAATCGGGACGACCAGCTTGATTTTTCATTATATTCCTTTTAGTGTTACAACACACATATATACATGCCGAAGCATACATAAACCCCAATCCATTAACCCTGGATTAGAACATAACTGTAGTTCCCTTGACCGGATCTACAAAATACCAGGGGTCGAAAACCATCGTACCCCAAAACCATGTGCAAACTCATGCACAAAACATGGGTGGGTCCGCATATGAGTGGGACCGCATACCAAAACAATTTTCGCCGGGGCACTGCCCCGGACCCCGACAGGGGGGGCTCCTGCCCCCCCTATGACCCCCCTGCTGCGCCCGGCGCAACGTACAGCGCGTGGGGCTAGTCGTGGAAAGAATATAACACATACCCAACATTCTCCCACTTGTTGTTTTCTTTCCATAGGGGGCCACAGGAGAGCTTAGTCATTGGGCCAATTCTTCAACACCCATTGTTTCTCTACACCAAGAGAACTTCTGAGTGCTCACAGACTTCGTCAATGCATCCGCAACATTCTTCAAAGTGTCCACCTTTACCAGCAACACCCTTTTAGCCTCAACCATATCTCTAACAAAGTGATATTGAACATCAATGTGCTTTGTCTTTGAATGATAAGCATGGTTCTTAGCCAAGAAAATTGCACTTTGGCTATCACAGTCTATCCTTATAGCTTGCTGTACCAACCCCATACTTGAACACAATCTCTCCAACCAAACTGCTTCCTTGCTTGCATGAGTGGCTGCTATGTATTCTGCCTCTGTAGTTGAAAGCGCCACTACAGACTGTCTTTTACTCATCCAACTGACTGCACCTCCAAATAGGCTAAACACATACCCACTTGTATATCTTCTTTGGTCCAGATCTCCAGCCCAGTCTGCATCAACAAAACCACGAATGTCCAACATTCTTTCCAATCCTGGTCTTCCCTGGTAGCACAAGCCATAATCACTAGTGCCACGTAAATATCTGAAAACCCGCTTCACCGTTGTCCAATGCTCCTTCCCTGGGTTTGACATAAACCTGCTCAATACTCCCACTGCATGTGCAATGTCTGGTCTAGTACAGACCATTGCATACATCAGGCTACCCACTGCACTTGCATATGGAACACGGGATATATCCTCCTCTTCTTCTTGTGTCTTGGGACACTGTTCAGCAGATAGCTTTACACCTACAGGAATAGGAACATTCACCGGTTTACTATCCTGCATATTGAACCTCTGCAATATAGTCTCGACATACTTCCTATGGTTTAACCAGAGCTTCCTCTTTGCCCGATCTCTCTTAATTTCCATGCCCAAAATATAGTTTGCAGCACCAAGATCCTTCATGTCGAATTTGGAGGACAGTTGGGTCTTCAAATCTTGGATAATTTCTTTGTCATTTCCAATCAACAACATATCATCCACATACAAGACCAAATAAATAACACGGTCACCAATTAATTTAAAATAAACACAGTGATCCTCCTTGCTTCTGGTGAAGCTAAGTCCCCGTATATAGGTATCAAATTTCTGATACCACATCCTTGGTGACTGTTTTAACCCATACAGAGACTTCTTCAACCTGCATATCAGTTCTTTCTTACCCTTCACCATAAAGCCTTTAGGTTGCTTCATGTAGATCTCCTCTTCTAGATCCCCGTGAAGAAATGTTGTCTTCACATCCATCTGTTCTATCTCAAAATCAAATGCAGCAGCAACAGATAAAAGTAATCTAATAGAAGTAACTTTGGCAACAGGAGAAAAATATCACCAAAATCAATTCCCGGCACCTGGGAATAACCTTTCGCTACCAACCGAGCTTTGTATTTCTCCACCTTGCCTTCTACATTCATCTTCTTCTTAAACACCCATTTGCTCCCAATGGGCTTCCTTCCATCCGGCAACTCCACCAGATCCCATGCATCGTTTTTGTGCAAAGATTCCATTTCATCAACCATGGCCTCCTTCCAGAGTTTTCTATCCTCTGAATCTACTACCTCCCTGACAGTTCTGGGTTCATCATCAGTTATAGTTAAGGCAAAACTTGAACAGAAAGCAGATGGACTATACCTTTCTGGTTGCCTTCTTTCCCGAACTGATCTTCTCAAAGCTGGAGTTTGTGGCTCTTCATCTTCTGAGTCTTCTTTTGTTGTAGAGTCTGATTCATCCTCCTTTAGCTCAAACTCTATCTTCTCAGGTTCCTTTGGTAGGAGTTCATGTTTAACAACATCTTTCACTTCTCTAAACACCACATCTCGGCTGTACACAACCTTCCTTGTTTCTGGGTTCCAAAGCTTGTAACCCTTTAAACCATCCTTATACCCAATAAAGATGCACCTTTAAGATTTATTATCCAACTTGGTCCTTTTCTCCTTTGGAACATGTACATATGCATCACATCCAAATACCCTTAGATGTGAAAGAGAGGGTTTCTTACCAGTCCATACCTCATGTGGGGTCTTATCCTCCAACGTTGATGAAGGTGATCTGTTAACTAAGTAACATGCAGTCTCCACTGCCTCTGCCCAGAATTATTGTCCTAACCCAGTACCACTGAGCATGCTTCTTGCTTTTTCCATCAGTGTTCTATTCATTCTTTCTGCAACTCCATTTTTCTGAGGTGTATATGGAGTAGTCTTCTGTCGTGCTATACCACACTTCTTACGTAACTTCCTTGGGCACCTTGGGTTCTTTTGAGTTATTCTTTTCTCGCCTTTTTCTCGTCTTCTTGCTGTGCCTTGGCCTCTTTGTCTCTCTTTTCCTGTTGATTTTTAGCAAGACAACTGCCCGTAGCATTCTTTTTCTTCTTAGCTTTGGAAGATGAGGCTCCTCCTACTGGGTCCTTTCGTTTCAACATGTCAGCCATTTCTTCCAGAGTTTGATCATCCTGACCTCCTTGATCCTCACTAAGATCAACTAATTCTTCCGGTGCGAATTCCCTGTCCTTTTTGTACCAGTTTCTAACTTTCTCTTCAACAGGGAATTCCAAGTGTTGGTACTTCCAATTGAACTTGGCTCATTTGTTGTGTTCAAGGATGATCCTTTCAGGATCATATGATCTATGGGTGAAGGTTACAAAATGAAAACCTTTGTTTTCCTCCACCTCGGCTTCTACTTCTTTGAAATCCTTAACCATGTAGGCACCAATAGTGAGCGGGAGGGTAGGCCATGGCTTCTTCTTGCCTTTGTTGAGGACCTTTGAAAATCTGCTAATCATTTGGTAACACACCTCTTGTAACAAGAGTTTATTAGTGAAAAACTGGGGCAGTGCGTGAGGCGCCTTAAATGATCCGAAGACCTTGATGAAAGTACTTTTTGCAATGGGAAACCAGTTGGCCACCTCGGTTATCATTTCCATGGCCCTCCTGGACATGAATGGGGCATCTTTTCCAAAAATATTTCTGTAGTGTACGAGGATGAAATTTTGCATGATATATTATATATCTTGCTTGCATCTGGAAGCCCAAAATACATTTAACTATTTGTGGATTCGTCCACTGTGCTTCACATCCCAGTTATGCGACCATCCTTCAAATTGAAATCTTATGCAAACTACGTCCAAAAGGTAAGAGGTCATGTAAAATTTAGATGCACATTCCTCTTCTAGCGCCTGTGCTGCTGATATGTTTTCCCTGAGGACCGATACTACCAAGTTAGCCCAGTTGAATTGGGTGCCATATGAAGTTATAACATACATGAGTGGGACCCAGGTCCCATTGAAGGTAGTGGCATCTGGTCGGTTGTACATTCTGCACATCATTACTGCCACAAGTTTATAGACTTTTCTAAGGCCATCTGTTTTATATTACTATTCCTTTTTTGTCTTAAACTTCTCGGGGTCCTCCCACCACCCCTTCAAGGTTTCTGGTACTGGTACTTCATGAGTGGCGACCAAATCGACGTTGAAGGATTGTTATTTTGTGGGTAGTACATAGTATACTTCTGTGTCTTTCCGCGTCAGGATAGCAAATGTTTTCCATGAGTGGTTGCGGATGACCCAGATCTTGGAGTCAACTTTGTAGAGGATCCATTCAATGACCTTTGCACATGGGAATATGGGCGGATGAGTGCCTACATAGTGAAGTTTGGATATTTTAACCTGAACATACACTTGCCGGTCCACGAGGTCTTCTGGGAACTTAGGATTCGTGAACTCTTGATATACTTGGTACCAAGTCATCTTGTCTCCTTTCCCAAACACACAGGCGGTGCCCCAATAGATAGGGGGTGGGGAAGGAGGCACATCCTCTTCTAATATCTCTATCTCGGGACTCTTGTTTCTCTTTCGAAATACTGAAGGCCCCATATCGCTTGAGGCCGAAGAGATGGAGACACACTCGAGCTCAACTTCAATATCCCTTGGCATGTTCAAAAAACAATCCCACGATAAGACGAACGACATAATAAAAAATATGTTGGGACTGAATAGACTTCTTAAATGAATTTACTATTCAGGTTAGGTTGTTGTGACCCCTACCTATTGTTATTTGAAGGACTGGTGAGGTTTGTGACTTGGAGACCTTGCAACTAGGTTGCGAGGTCGCTAGGTCACACTAGCATGAAGTTTTCAGAAACTGTGACACTGCGACTTGGCGACTTGCGACTAGGTTGCAAGGTCTCAAAGTCGTGAAATTTTTGGAAAATGTGACCCTGCGACTTGGCGACTTGCGACTAGGTCACAAGGTTGCTAGGTTGCAAAGTCTTGAATTGAGTGGTTAATCAATGATCAGCAACCTAGCAACTTTGTGACTTAGCGACCAAGTCACAAGTTCGCAAGGTCGCTGGGTCACTAGATCGTAGGGTCGCATTAGTTATTTCTGAGAGAAATTGGGGCGATTGCGAGCCGCAGGGAATGAAGTGAAAGGGGGGGAAAAAATCCAAGCGAGATGGGAAAATTAGAGCTAAAGGCCTTCCCAGGCAGCCAAGAAGGGGTGCTTGAAGAAAACTGAGGCAAGGAAAGGCTCATAGGAGGAGGCAGAGAGGGATGAGAATGAGAGGGTTGAAATCCTTAACTAGAGAGTTGGTGAGGACTTGGTTTGCACAAGAATGAAGCCAAGGGGAATTAATAGGCTAGGGTAGAGGCACGTGAGGCAACATCTAATGAAAACAGGAAACAACAGGAGGATTAGGCAACTCCCGGAAAAAAACGTGATCCAGCTGGCTTGTCAGAGGCATTATTTTTCTATCGCATAGGTCGAATGCGACCTACGCGACCCTTTTATTTATAAATAGGTTGCATGTGCGGTCATTTAATCGAGGCAGCTAAGTCACAAATAGGGGCGGTTGAGGAAGGATGCGACCTTGTGACCCCGTGACCTGGGGTCGCAAGGTCGCTAGGTCACGCAATCGTGAATGTAAAAATTTGGGCCAGGATGTGACCTTGTGACCTGGGGGTTTCAAGGTCGCATAGTCGCGAGTGAATATTTTATCGGTTTTGTGACTTTGCGACTAGTTTCAAAGAAAAAAAGTCATGAACCAATCTTTGAAGGCAGAATGCTTGAAAACAAACTTCCTCAAGGCTCAAGGCTGAGGGCACATCAGACTTACCTTTACCAAAGAGATCAAGGGCTCTGAAATTTAAATATGGGACTAAATTTTGGAGGGTGTTGTAGCGGCTACAACACATTCCAAGATTTGTCTTCCATAAATTTCACATCTCGACTTACGACAAACTTCTTAGTAATAGGATTAAACAATCTGTATGCTTTAGATTGGTCACTATACCCTATAAAGATATACTTTTCTCTCATATCATCAAGCCTCTTTCTTAATTCTTCTAGAACATGAGTGAAAGAAATACAACCAAAGACTCGAAAGTGTGAAATAGCTACCTTTTTTCCACTCCATGCTTCTTCAGGTACAAGACTTTGAAGATTGGAAGTTGGTGATCTATTCAAAATATATACCAAGCATGAAACTTCTTCAGCCCATAAATATTTAGAAAAATTTTGTGTTTTTAGTAGACTTCGAGCCATATTCATAATTGTCTAGTTCTTTCTTCTTGCGACTCTATTTTGTTGTGGAGTATAATTGTTTGTTGTTTGTTTTCTAATACCATGTTGTTTACAAAAATCAATGAATTTGTTAGATTAATACTCACCTCCTTTATCGGAGATGAGAACTTTAATAAACTTGACACTCTATTTTTCAGCTTCAGCTTTGAATTGCTTGAACATGGAAAAATTTTCAGATTTGTATTTGATGAAATACACCCAAATTTTCCTATTTAAGTCATCAATAAATGTAAGAAAATAGAAACTGCCACCTACTAATAGTGCTTGCATAGGACCACACAAATCTGTATGCAGTAACTCTAGTTGTTCTTTGGCCCTATTAGAGGCTGATGAAAACTATCTCGCTTATGTTTACCCATTATACAACTTGTACAGGAAGAGATATGGTCAGAAAAAGTAGGAAAACCTTTCACCATAGACTGTCTTTGCAATAAACTCATACTTTTAATAGGTAAATGATCATATCACAAATTCCACAAGTCAGTGTCATTTGATGTTGAAACATTATGTGCATACAACTTCTCACTTCTCATTTGTAATTGATACAACTTGTTCTTTGTCATAGGAATCTTTGTAGCAAGAGATTTATGTTGACCAGAAATTGTGCAAGTAGTGTTGTGAAAGCTAACACCATAACCATGTGCATCTAACTGACCAAAACTCAACAAAATATGTTTGAAATTGGGCACATAGTAAACATCATAGATATTCTTCACCACATTTTGTTTGGTTAAGACATGCACAACACCCTTTCCTAAATCTTTGACCTGACGATCATCACCCAAACCAATAAAGGAACTGAAATATGTATCAAGATATGAAAACAAATCACTATGACCAGTCATATGATTACTACATCCCTTGTATTCCAACCAAATATCCTTATTAGGTACTTTCACAGTCACTTGGAATGCCAAAAGTAAAGCATCAGATGTTTCACACTCAGTGTTTGTTACATTGCCCTTTTTTTTAATTAAAACAGACTGTAATTTTCAACATTCAGACATATAATGGCCATATTTTTTACAATAGTGACATTAAATTTTTTATTTATCTATCCACCTACGACCATGATCAGTTTGAGACTGCTCTGAATGTGTTTGTGCTACATGTGATCTATAATCTGACAGAGAATGTCCTCTTTCTTTTCCTTTATTGCCACAAAAACCTTTGCCTCTACCTCTATCCATAGAAACTTTAAATTTTAAAGCATGCTCTAAAGTACTGACATATAGATTAATTATTGCTTCATGAGCCCGATAAATAACTTGGTAAGTATTCCACATAATATATTGTTAACTCGTTTGAATCAAAGATAATAACTATCATGTCAATTTTTTTGGGAAAACTTCTAAAAACCTTTTCAACAATTCTTTGATCTTCTAATTCTTCACCATTCATTTGAAGCTGATTAACAACAACCATAAATTTAGTCATGAACTGATCAATTGTTTCTGATTCAGTCCTTTTGAGTGTTTCAAATTGAGTTCTGAGAGTTTTTAATTTTACCATCTTTGCTTTCTCATTACCTTGATAGGAAACTTTACATATTTCCCATATTGCTTTAATATTTTTTTCTCCAGTGATTTTAGAAAAAATAGATTCATCCAAAGAATTTAAAATGTAGGACTTAGCTATACCTTCTTGTTTTTTAAGTTCGTCAAATTATCTTCTTTGAGAAGAATTCATAGCAACTATAATATTTGCATCAGGTTCTATGAACCATTATTCTACAATATCCCAACAACCTAAACCTTGTAAGCATGCTTGCATTTAAAACTCAAAAAATCATAATTATTTCCACTAAATAATGGCGTAGGGATTTAAAACTTACTTTTTGAATCCATCTTTAAAACAATAAGAAATATGACACCTTTTAAAAAACTTGCACTCTCATTTTCCCTCTACGAGAAGTAGAAAACAAGAGCCTCTACACTGATAAAGAAATGAAGAATATAATAACCACGAGATCTTTGTCTGCAAATATTATATCGTAACTTGAAATATTTCTAGCAGAATTATCATAAAGAAATAAGATTTCTTTGTAGAAAAACCCTAACCATAAAAATCTTAGATAGGCTGAATCTTTTTCTGGAAAATCAAGGTCGCGGATAATATATTTAACAATATATTTTTATGGAAACACACACTACAACAAAAGTACAACAAATCTCTCTCTGAAAAATTATCCCAAGCAAAACAAAAACTTCTTTCTTACTTTCAAATTTAAAATGTTAAAAAATTTTCTCAGTCACTAGCAAAAATCTTCGCATGGCAGCCAAAATTTAACCCATCCGCTCACAATTCAAAAATGTAGAACAAGCCCTAAATAATTCTTCCTTTAAGAGTTTTCTGTACAAACCTGATCTTAGAACGGAATCTGATCTTGAGGTAAGACTTGCAATTGACGAAAAGTATCCTTTCTCTTAAACGCAGCAGTGACAACGACCTTTTCACTCTGGCAGAGGAACAACGTCACATTCCTATGCATGCTACTTCTTCTCTTAGGTGGCTCTGGCGTCCTATTCACACAGGAAGAGCATAACTAATTTATGTGGAATTGATTTATGTCCGACGACTTCTTGACAGTGCATCGATGGCCATGTAACATCGACTCCTCCACTTCTTGGAGGCATTCTTCAAAAAATGACAGCTCCAATTCTGCAGACTCATTGGCTTCACACCACCAATGCAAACAAACAGGATTGACTCCTGTGGTATGATACAATGAGAAATTTACAACAGAGAGAGAAGGGAAACACTAAAAATGATGAGAACACACACACACCCAATGTTTCATTATGGAGAAGTATAGATATACATTGCATTGACAGTTACAACTAACAAGCTGTTCAACTAGCTTCTAACTAATCCTCTAGAAACTAATTTATAACTTAAGATTAATATTTAACAACTTTAATATGAGATTTTCCTTTCCTCGTTATTTATGAAAGAATCTGTTGAGCATTCTTTACCTTTCATCTCTTAACCAAACAACTATGTAATGAAAAATTTCTATTTGCAAGCAACAAAAAGATAGGTGTGAATCACTCTTCAAGCATGTATACAAGGTTGAAAGTTACCATTTCTGAGTAGATGCATGTAAGATTTTATTTTTTTAATATAATCGAATAAGCCCGAAAATACACGCAAAAAAATGTTATTTTTTATTATATAATATGATAAGGCTAGAAATGCACACAAAAATATGCATCATAATGCAAGTTTAAAAAAAAAAAAAAAGAGTTGTAAACCCAAATTTCAAAGCCAAGAAACACCCTGTAATTTGACTTTTAATGCCAATGAATGAAGGATGAAAACACATATATAAGACTATAAACATAAAAACATTTTTTTGAATATGAGAGGAGGGCTTAAAATGCATACATAGCTATGGAAGAAAAACATGTGTCACAATATAATTTCAAAACTCAAAATAGAATTGTAAATGCAAATTTGAAAATTGAAGAAAGAAAGGCAAAAAAAGAATATAGTTTGAAATTGCATGCAAGTAAACGAAGGATGAAAATGCATATATAAAAATCTAAAAATAACTTTTTTTTGTCATTGGCATAAGGGTTGCATTTGCATATAAAACCATGAAGAAAATGTCTTTTTTCATTTTTTCATTTTATTTTATGTGGATTGAAAATTTCCTTTTCAAGTTTGGAAAAATAGGCTAAAAGAGATAACTTAGCACAATATTTTAATGTGATCATTCATAGAAATTCAAAGTAATTACCAACTTAAATGGCATATGGTGTTTAATTTCACTAATGCAATGGAACAAAATAGGTGGAGGTTAAATCTCTACCATCCTCCTAATAATTATTGATAGTTAAATTAAAATTCTAAAAGCCTTATTCCAAAATAAACACTCTTAATTATTGCATCGAAAACAAAATGAGTTTCCAGTGACCATTTATGTACAAAGAAGGAAGTGCCATATTTACTGAGTTTACAAAGAGATTACTTACCACACATTTTAATGTGATCATCCATGAAAATTCAAAATAAAATTGTTTTTCAAAATAACATAAAACAAATACTAGCTTTATGACATATGGTGGTTAATTTCACTAATGTAATGGAAGACAAGTAGTACTTAAAACAATCATACTATGAGATCTTCAAACTCTTTGTTAAAGAACAAAAAATGTACTCAAGTCACTTGCACATTTTAAAAAAATATTCCTTATTAGAGTCTCACTCTATAGTTGAATGCTAGAAAACCCATATCAAAATATAGTCATTCAAAACCCTGAAGCATTGACTCTTTAGATGATTGCAAAGTTGTGACCATCAATTCCTACAACATACAATATAAATTATATTTTAATAAGTATTGCATAATATGGTGGTATTCCTTGTTGGAAGCAACAAAATATTAAACTATAAAATTCACTATGGGAAGCCAATGATATAATTAAGAAAGATATAACTATAATGCCCACATACTTGCCTAAAATATTACTACCATTCCAGGCCCATTCCCCCCATTAGATAATTGTTATTTTGCATAAATTAGCTCAAAGTCTCCTCGATGAATTTCTTAAAACACCATTTTATTTTCAAGTTACCAAAACTTGCATTAAGTTATGGAGAAATTGTAGTAAAGCAATGGAATCAAGTATTTGAACTTAGTTTATAGGATATGATATGTGTAGAATTTTTAAAGAAGTAGTAGAGTATTAAACTCTCTTGTTTTATCATCATTTTAGAGAAAATCATAAATAGAGATCTTAAAAGGTAAATCATGCATTACTTTCTTCCAACTAAATGAAACAAATACAAATGCTCATAAGACAAGTGAATACAATAATTCCTTCCATTAAATTTAGAGAAAACAAAATACCTATTTAATCAATAAGGCACTTTCATACATGATCTCTTATTAAACATAGAATATCCTTTCAATATAAGGAAAGTAATAGAATTACCTATAAGAGGAACCAATTTCTTTATGATTTTTTACTTCAAAGTCTTGATAACAACTTCGCAATCTAGGGGAATCATATCCATTGTGTTTTGTTCCATTTCTTTCCATTTTTTCCTCTTAAGAGTTGAAAACCTATAAGACCTTATTTTTCCTCTTCCAACAATTGGGTTATGCAGAGTATTTTGGATTCTTTCATTCAAATCACAAACTTGAATAAATTAGACATTTTTTTCCTGCCAATTTCAAGGGGATTTATAGATCATTATGAAAAATGAGATGGAATGGTCGTGTGTGGAAAAAGATAATTTTTCAACCTATATAATTGGCAATAAAGGTTACTATTAGGTTGCTCAAGCTCAAAACCATTAAAGACCATTCACCTCACTCTAATCCACTTTGACACACATTGTCTTAAGTTTTGTTCCTCAAATTACTCAGTCCCACCTATCTAAATAATATACATTATGTAATGTTTGGTTAGTGAGGAAATCCCATGCGAAATTCATTCATTTTTTATTTGATTGATTGATTGATCTTGGTCCAAGCATATCTAAATTAGATTTCTTAGTGTAATAATTGGTTATTAATAGGCATAATCAACTCCTAGATTCAGATAGGGCTAGTGTCCTTGGGAATATTATATGGATACTTGGACACCCAGGGGGTTGTAAACCTATAGTTAATGCAACCCACTTGTTTTCATGCATACAATGGAAAATTTTCATCAATATTGATCATAAAAACAATTTTACATTAACCATGGGAGGAGCACATGTTAGGTCCCTATATTATTAATATAGTCCCTTATTGTTTTTAGTGTAACCCCCTTATTGTTATTATTGTACCCTTGTAACCCCCATATTGTTATTATTGTGCCCTTAAATTATTATTTTTAGGTCAGCTAGGATTACATTGTGGCCCCACTAGGATTACATTATGGCCCCATGGACTCCTATATATATAAAGGAGGTTTTTTTTTAAATTGTATCATCAAAGAATTTTCATTTATGTAATGTATTGGAGGTTTGCCCACCGAAGTGGCTTATTTGCTAAGGCGTTGATATCTCTTTTCTTCTATATTTTTTGGAGCTGGTTACACAACATTTGGTATCGAGCTTTGAATTCTAGGGTTTCCCTTTGCTACGCTTGAGTCATCATGGAATTTGCGCTATAACTTTTTTTCTACTGAGGTTCAGAATCTGAAATTTTTATGGTGCGAAGCTGAAATCCTAAGGAAACTCTTCAAAAAATTTCAGAGCTTGGTTCGCAATATTTTTGGAGATATGATCTGTGGAAGGTAGTGCTTTTTCAGGCTCCTCAATTTCATCTCCAAGAGGTGATCGTGGGAAAAGTTCAATAACTCTATATATGAGCATCGGATTGGAGTGTCGTAAAAAGTGGTCACAATAACACGGACTGTAGTTTCTTGGCTATAGATTTCAGAGGCGAAGGACAAAACAATGACACTTGGAAAGTCGTACAAGTTCACTCTACTAAACCAGTCCATAATTAGGTCATTGTGGGAGATTGGACATAACTTTGTCTTGGAGAATCCAAATCGGGTCATACCTGTGGCATTCAAAAGAGAATTCATAGGGCTAATTCAGTGCTAAATTTCAGATATTCAAGAGCCACAATCACAGAGATAATCAAATTTCAATATCGAGCTCCTCAAAAGTAAGAAAAAGGTGTGTATTTTTTCCGAATTGCATAAGTCTTGTTTGAAGAATCAATTTGAATTGATTCCAAGGGAATATTGTAGAATATATATCGGTATTGGGTTCTAAAATATGCCCCGTAAAAGTAATTCATCACCCATTAAGCCTTCAAAAGGCTCTACTATGACTCATGAAGATGAAGAATTACAACATCATCTATTAAAATTACAAGGGCAAGTGCACCAAATTTTTCTCTCGCGAAGAGAAAAAATAAATGAAATGGAAGTTTTGAAGAAAGGCGTGGAAGAGAAGATGGATGGTTTGAAGAAAAGTGTGGAAGCTAAGATGGATGGCATGGAAGCTCACATGGAAGCTAAGATGGATGACATGAAAGACAACATGGAAAACATGAAGAATGATCTAAAAGCAGACATCGAAGGTTTGACAAAGTTGATACAAGAAATGTTTCCTAATGGTGAAAAGATAGTAGAAGAACCTCATGATGAGAACAAAATAAATGTTAATCGTGATTTCATAAACTATAATGTTGGTGGGAAGAACCACCATATTCCAAAAATGGATATGAGGAAGTTTGATGGAAAGGATCCTGTAACATGGATACTACAGATGGAGCAATATTTTGATCTCCATAACGTGCAAAACACACAAAAGGTACGCATTGCAACATTACATTTAGAACAAAATACATTTGTATGGTATCGATGGCTTTGCTCCCGTAAAAAAATTGTCACTTGGTCAATTTTTACGGAGAAAATGATAGCACATTATGAGGATACAAAGAGCAACACCTTCTTTAGCCAATTGATAAATCTCAAACAAAAGGGTTTAGTGGGGAGCACATTGAGGACTTCCAAAAATTGAATATAAGGGTAACTGATATTCCAGAGGAACACAGGATTGATCTCTTCATAGGCACTTTAAAGGATAACATCCAACATGAAGTTCGCGTTTTGGAACCTGATTCATTGGAGAAGGCATTCGGGTTGGCAAGAAAAGTTGAATGTAAAATTATGGCGACAAGGAAGCCTACCACTCAATTCTATAAAGAAGGAAGTGTTGCTACGCCTAGATTTCCACAACCTACAAGGTTGACACCACAACAATTGGAAGAAAAAAGGGAAAAAGGGCTTTGCTACAGTTGTGATAGCAAATACACTAAAGGTCATAAGTGTGCTGAGAAGAAATTATTTTACATAGATTGTGAAGAGGAAGAAGAAAATGAACAAGAAGAGGATATACACCAGGAACCAGCCCTAGAAGAGGAAGAAATGAATACGACCATATCGTGTAATGCACTGGCAGGAATTACCACTCCTCAAACTCTCAAGATAGAAGGACAAATCAAGAAGAAAAAGGTAATAGTGTTGATTGATTCAGGTAGCACCCATAATTTTATTCATTGTAAGGTAGCCAAGGAATTAAATTGTTTCCCATACCCAGCACCAGAATGTCAAGTGATGGTTGCAAATGGAGGAACTATAAATTGCTCTGGAAAATGCCATAATATCAAGCTAACCATGGGGGAATATGTATTGACTAGTCCAATACTTTCCATTCCTATGGGAGGTGTTGATGTTGTACTAGGAGTACAATGGTTACAATCTTTGGGGACGGTAGCTTTTAATTTTCAAGAAATTTTCTTGAAATTTTTTCAGAAGGAAAGGAAGTCGAATTACGGGGTATTGCAAGGAAGCCGGGAAAGATAATAAACTCTAATGTCATGAAAAAGCTTCTAAAGAAATAACAACGAGGTGTAATTGCACAATTATGCTCACTAGAAGTTCCAACATCAAAATCATCTATTTCTGCAGATCTCCAACAAGTCTTGGACAATCATTCCAAGGTGTTTGAAACTGCCAAAGGACTCCCACCTATTCGTGATCATGATCATGCTATTCATTTGATTCCAGGAAGTGTTCCTCCAAACATCAGGCCTTATAGATATCCTTACTTCCCAAAGAGCGAAATTGAACGTATGATTGCAGAAATGTTAGAGGCGGGTATAATTCAACCTAGTCAAAGTTCTTTCTCTGCTCCTGTAGTATTAGTACACAAGAAGGATGGATCATGGCGAATGTGTCCGGATTATAGGGAGCTCAATAAGCTCACCATTAAAGATAAATTTCCCATTCCTGTGATTGATGAATTATTGGATGAATTACATGGAGCAATTATTTTACCAAGTTGGATCTTCGTTCAGGATATCATCAAATTAGAATGAAGACTGAAGATATTCCAAAAACAGCATTTCGAACTCATGAGGGTCATCATGAATTTTTGGTCATGCCTTTTGGCCTTACCAATGCACCTTCTACATTTCAAGGGTTGATGAATTCCATTTTCAAACCCTTCCTTAGAAAATTTGTGCTAGTATTTTTTGATGATATACTAATCTACGGTAGGTCTTGGAAGGATCATGTTGAACATGTTGACAGGGTGCTCAAACTATTGCAGGAGAAACAATTATATGCAAAAACATCCAAATGTTTCTTTGGAGTACAAGAGGTGGAATATCTGGGTCATATTGTATCTCACGAGGGTGTTAAAGTAGACCCTAACAAAATTAAAGCCATTAAGGAATGGAAAGTCCCTACAACCATAAAGCAGCTGCGAGGATTTCTCGGGTTAACAGGGTATTATCGCAAGTTTGTTAAGAATTATGGGAGAATAGCGGCACCTCTAACAACATTATTGAAGAAAGATGCATTTTCATGGACTCCTGAAGCAACTAAGGCCTTTGAACATCTTAAAGAGGCAATGTGCCTAGCACCGATCTTAGCTATGCCAGACTTCACAAAAACCTTTATTGTGGAATGTGATGCCTCGGGAAATGGAATTGGTGCAGTTTTAATGCAGGAAGGAAGACCCATTGCTTTTGAAAGTCGTCCAATCAAAGGAAAGTATTTACAAAAACCTATTTATGAAAAGGAAATGTTAGCAATACTGCATGCACTAAAGAAATGGCGAACTTACCTAATGGGAAGACACTTCAAGGTAAAAACTGATCACGATAGTCTTAAACACTTTTTGGAACAAAGACTATCTTCAGAAGAGCAGCAAAAATGGGTCACAAAGATGTTGGGTTATGACTTTGAAATAATCTACAAAAAGGAAAGCTTAATGTTGTTGCAGATGCACTCTCAAGAAAGAATGAAGAGGTGGAAGCATTGCTTTGTGCCATTTCTATTATCCAACCAGATTGGATAACCGAAGCGAGAGATGAATGGAAGAAGGACAAAGATGTATGGACACTCATTCAAAAGTTGCAGCAAGATCCTAGTACATCTGATACATTTAATTGGAAAAATGATTCCTTATGGTACAAAGGTCGCTTATATCTTTGTAAGAATTCCCAACTAAAACAAAAGATTCTTCTGGAATTGCACACTTCTCCTTTAGGAGGACACTCAGGATTTTTAAAAACTTACCACAGGGTGAAGAAAGAATTTTTTTGGGATGGCCTTTAATCTGATATTCAAAAGTTTGTGGCGGAATGTTTGGTTTGCCAGCAGAATAAAGTGGAAACAATTAAGACCCCGGGACTTCTACAACCTTTATCCATTCCAAGTCAACGTTGGGAGGAGATTTCAATGGATTTTATCACAGGTTTACCTAAGTCTGAAGGAAAGAGTGTCATCATGGTGGTAGTTGATAGACTTACCAAGTATGCACACTTTTGTGCATTATCTCATCCATTTAAGGCAAGTATAGTTGCTACTACATTTATGGACACAATTCAAAAGCTACATGGAAGCCCAAGGGTTATTGTGAGCGACAGAGATCCCATTTTTACTGGAAATTTTTGGACTGAGTTATTTTCTTGTTTGGGTACTCAATTAGCTCATAGCTCATCTTATCATCCTCAATCTGATGGTCAAACTGAGATAGTAAATAAATGTTTGGAAGGATATCTTCATTGTTTTGTATCTGATAAAAAAACACAATGCGTCAAGTGGTTACCTCTCGCTGAATGGTGGTATAACACTTCCTTCCATACTGCAGCAAAAATGACCCCATTTATGGCACTTTATGGATATCATCCACCATCCATCACATCATCTTTAAGGGAAAATTCGAAGGTTCAAGCGGTGGAAGATCACATCGAGCATCAGCAAGAAGTTCTCCAACTCTTAAAGGATAACCTGAATTTGGCACAAAATCGAATGAAACAACAGGCAGATCAACATCGTAGCGAGAGAAGTTTTGATGTGGGAGATTGGGTATTTTTACGGCTACAACCATACAAACAAATGTCCCTCAAGCAAGCAAAGAAGGATAATAAATTATCGCCAAAGTACTATGGTCCTTACAAGGTGTTGCAAAAGAATGGTACTATGGCATACAAATTGGAGCTTCCTGCTTCTTCGCGAGTACATCCAGTTTTCCATGTTTCATGCTTAAAGAAGGTTATAGGTGAAAATCTTCCGGTTCAAACAATATTGCCAAAACTTGATGAGGAAGGAAAAATCATATTGGAATCTAAAGCGGTCATGGAAACAAGAACTCGACAGCTACGGAATCGATCAATTTCAGAGTATCTCATCAAGTGGAAGAACTTACCCACTGAAGATTCTACATGGGAGGATGAGAATTTTATACAGAAGCACCCGGAGCTACTAAAGCGTTGAGGACAACACTTTTTTGAAGGAGAGGGGCATGTTAGGTCCCTATATCACTAGTATAGTCCCTTATTATTGTTAGTGTAACCCCCTTATTGTTATTATTGTACCCTTGTAACCCCCATTTTGTTATTATTGTGCCCTTAAATTATTATTGTTAGGTGGGCTAGGATTACATTGTGGCCCACTAGGATTACATTATGGCCACATGGACTCCTATATATAGAAAGGAGGTTTTGTAAATTGTATCATCCAAGAATTGTTCATTTATGTAATGTATTGGAGGTTTCCCCCTCGAAGTGTATTATTTCTAAGGCGTTGATATCTCTTTTCTTCTATTTTTGGAGCTGGTTACACAACAGCACATGTTTGTTGGATTTTTGGAAGGGTTTGATTGTACACAAAATCAGGAGCATGAGAGGGAGAGGAATGATACATATTGGATAATTATATTATGATCCATCCATCTCAATGCTTTCAAAGTGGAAAATTTTGAGGAACTAGCTTATAGGGTAATTTTTACCAATGGGTCCCAGTTTGGATAATTGGGGTTTGAAACCCTCTACTTTGAGACATTAAATAAAATTTTTTGGGGTCCCAAAAATATCATTTATTTTAGACCCCTTGGAGCTAGTATACTCTCAAAGGCATTTCTAACAATGTGAGAAATATGTGAAATGGAGCCAATATGAAAATAGTATGCTACTCATAAGGTGACTTTCCTATTGTGTCCACTTTTCAAAAGGATGCACTTCTACCTCATTACTTATGGAAAATGGGATAGCCACATGGAGACTGCGAATAAGACTTTATAAGGGTCAAAGTAATAACTATAATCTAGAGTTGGAGTCAAACATAACCCCTAAATTTCCTATCGAGTTGTGTTATAACTAGGCCACTAGGAGGAGAAGGGGTTCCATTCTACTTTAGTGCATTTTTTTCCATAGTTGTAGTCCTTTTCTACTTATGTAGGGAATGGGAACCATATTAGTAGGCTAGCCAATTCCCATAGGCTACAAACTAATTTTCCAAATATCAGGGAATAATTAATTAAATAAGTGAGTATGGAAAAATAACATTATTAATTCATTTATTAAAAAAAAAGGGCGACCTGTGGTATTTTGATATCTCATGTCGCTAAAAGGAGGATGGGAGCTTATGCTTAGACATGTGGAATTGGATATTTTTTTGATATTTGGTCTAATAACTCTTGGAGCTTGAAGAAAGGGTAAAAGCCTACTATGAGGAGGGTAGTTTAAATGGTGTGAGATCCACCTTAGCTAATCTGGCCAGATTGGTTTAGGCGTTGCAATGATACACCCTAGTTAGTTGTCTAGGAGATATCACTTAAATATCTCATTTGTGCTTACATAGAAGGAAGAGGAGGGATCATACAAATTCC
Source organism: Pinus albicaulis (assembly GCA_034641835.2). NCBI lineage: Eukaryota > Viridiplantae > Streptophyta > Pinopsida > Pinales > Pinaceae > Pinus > Pinus albicaulis. The sequence goes on along the minus strand of JAXQQM020092380.1, from coordinate 54,449 downwards.
TCACAAGTGGTAAGTTGAGGAATTTACTTGTAGTTGATTGTGGGAGATGAAGGAGAATTGTTTCATCATTGCAAAAAATCGTATCTATCACTCGGGCTAAGTTTTACCTTGCAGAAGCCAGGGTTAATTATCAAGGCCAAATTCTTCATTGCAGAGGCCAATATTATTTGATAGGGAATTATTTTATTCACACATGCATAATTATTCCTTGCAGAGGATGAGTTTATTTGCTGGGGCTCAATTTTACTCAGTGTGGTCGAATTCCTCCTTGCACAGGTTGATTTTATTTTTTGGGAGCTATGTTTTCTCACTAAGGACTATATTCCCATATTCACATCTTAGGCATAGAACCACGAAAGCTAGAATAATGACTTGAACATTCAAAGCCTTAGTTAAATATGAGATATTTTTTAAGTGGCACAAGTATTGCATTCCTAGGTCCCCAGATAGCTTGAATGTTTTGCATCACCCATATGAGTCCGGATTGATCTGGTATCTGAGTTTTCTAGTCGCACACTAAAATGTTTTCACCTTGGATTGCTTGAATTTTCCTGGATATCCTAGATACCTATGCATATCTTGGAATTCTCAGTTAAGTCCAGATCTCCCAAATACCTTAGCCATTATAAATTCTCTTCACTTAAATATTTTTTTTCTCATCAATGCTTGAGATTTTGAATAAGTCTCATATATTGTTGTAAAGGTCTCTAAGAGGGTTATCCAACTAAACACTTTGCATATGATTTTAAATAAATTACTTGTAGATAAAATTCATTTAAAATATAGGCTACATCTCTTTAGTAATAATCATCAACAAAATCTCAAAAAACTCCCTTTGGAATTGTATTCACTTGTTCACTTGACATCAATGACTAGACTTGTCATCAATCTAAACACTTTTCACAACAATCTCTGCCTTTGGCATTGATGGAAACACCACCAAAAATTGCTACCAATGATTGATGGCAACTCCATCACTTGGCTACATTGGTCCTACTACTTGTTGCACATTTTCGAATTATGTTGTTTAGCTCACTCTCCTATTTATTTTTGAGAAGCGAATAGCCATATGGCACCATGACTTCTCTCCTCTTGGATATATTTGTATCAATGAACACAAGGCATCACATCATGCCACATGTACGCCACTTCAACAACCACATCATCAAATATTTCGTCTACTACATCATTCATTTGTATGGAGGGGAATCTGAAATTTGGTGTATTTTTTTGTTTCTTCTTTGTAAAATTCTCTTAGGATTGGATTCCTAGATTTAAGTCTTAGGCATAAAAACATAAAAGTTGGAATAATGAATTGAACTTTTAGAACCTTGTTCAATTTTGGGTTGTTTGATTATTTGCACAAGCATTCCATGCCCAGGTCCCTAGATATCCTAAATGTATTGCATCACTTGGATGAATTTGAATTTATTTGGTATCTAGCTTGTTTAGCTACACACTAAATTTTTTGCACCTCAGACTGCTCAAAAGTTCACAAATATCCTTGATGGGCTTGCACCTATCCAAGAATTCATAGATGAATTCAAATCTCCCAGATACCTTATCCATTATAAATTGTCTTCACTTCAAAGAATGTTTTCTCATAAATCTTTGAAAATTTGACTAAGTGTTAGATACCTTTACAAAGGTCTCTAAGAGGGATATCCAACTAAACACTTTTCATGTGCTTTTGAATAGTTTATTTGTAGATAACATTCCTTTAAAATATAGGCTACTTCTCATCAATAATAATCATCAACAAACTCTCAAAAAAATCCCTCTACACTTGTATTCACTTGTTCACTTGAGATCAATGACAACACTTTTCTCAAAAATATCCCCCTTTGGCATTGATGGAAAAACCAACAAACATTGCTACGAAAAATTGATGGAAACTCCATCACTTGGCTACATTGATCCTGCTACTAGAAGCTCCAACTGTGTTTTTTTTCTCACTCTGCCCTTTTTTTTTGAGAAGCCAATAACCATATGGAATCATGCTTCTTCCCCCTTGAATATATTCATATCAGTGACCACAGGGAATCACATCATGTCAATGTTTGCTTACTGTACCCCTTTGACATCAATGGAAGGGGTTTAGAAACTCCCCCTGAGTTTATTCTAATCTTGTGTTCCTGTCATCTCCTTGTAATATTGATCTATGTTATTCAGCTAGCCACACATTCATTTGGACAAATTCACACGTTCCTTGTGAAGAAATCTAGTTAAGAGAGGAGAGAGAAATTACTCCCAACTTCTGCCTTAAATACTCAAAATGTTCTCAGGAAAGAGGCTTAATGAAGATATCAACTACTTGTTCTTTTATGGAAATATACTCTAGTATCATAGTTTAATTGGAAAATTATCATCTAAGAAAGTGATATTTATGAAAATATGTTTGGTTTTTAAATGCAGAACATAATTATTACATATGTCGATAACACTTGTGTTATCACAAATAACGGGAATAGAATCATCATAAGCTATCTTCATATCGTATAAGGTTTTCTTAATCCCAAAATTTGAGTGCAGCTAGTTACCGTTGTAATGTACTCATATTCTATAGTAGAAAGAGAGATAGATGTTCGCTTCTTACTCAACCAAGCCACTAGGAACTCTCCAAGAAAGAAAGCATCTCCAATAGTTATTTTCCTGTCATCTACATTTATAGTCCTATTTGCATATGTATATCCAGTTAATGAGAATTGTTTACATTGTGGATACCATAACCCATAATCTATTGTAGCTCTCAAATATCTAAATATTATTTTGGCTGCTAGGAGATGAATTTTTTTTGGGGATAATTGATATATGGAAACAACACTAACAACTTGCATAATGTGTGGTATAGTAGTTGTTAAATATAAGACGTTGCATATTATTGACCTGTACATTCTATGATCTACCTCAGATGACTCATCATATTTCCTAAGCTTACATCCAGTGACCATTGGAGTAATGACAAGCGAGGATTTTTTTATTCCAAATTTCCGTGAAGTGATTCTATCTATGAGTGATTCTATTATTACATTATAACCCATTTTGTGTACATGAAAAGGAGATATAAGTAGTGTAAGGTTGACATCACATCCCCAACCAAGTCATCTCTATCCATGAGTGATTTTATAATTGTGGAATATGTTTGGAGCATTAGTCCTAACTACTCTCATAACTTTGTTTTTTCTTATTATGGGTGGTTCACTTCATTTCCCCTATGCTTAGGGAGTCAACTCCCACACCCATAAATTGAGCATCACAAATATTATTTTGCACCCAAGAATTATGGATCACATGAACATCACAACCACATGGATACCAAAACAATGTACTTATTACAATCTACACATTATTACTTCTATAATTACAAAACCTTTTTATTTGAATAACAAAAGATTCCTTTAAACTATGATGTTAAAAATAAACTTTAATGACACTATAAAAATTTTAAAAATACACATCATAATCTAGAAAACTAGAACTTTAATTAAATGTAAAATCAATTAAAATTAACCAAAATCTCCATTTAATTAAATTTTGAAAATGTTTCATTCCAATTAAATTTAATAATCATATTCCATTGGATAGTCACAAAAGTATTGAAGTTGATATCACTGGTTGATAATAAATATTGTAGTAAATTTGTATATTATTATAATATTTTAAATGAGATATACCCAATTCTGCCTCTTTATCCAACATTTTTATTTTTTATTGTTCACCCCACAGGATGGAGGATGGAGCATCTGCATGGTAATAATTCCTACCATCCTTTGGTTGAATAACATTATGACTTGAATCAACTTTATATTACATACTTTGATTTGGCGATCATTCGCACATGCAACTTATAAATAAGAAATCGATATTAAAAGAGTAATTTAATAATGTTGCAATTCATCGTTTACTGGAGATTCTGGTTACTTGTCCATGTGAATGGTTGGCAGCTATCAGGTACTAATTATTTGTGGATATTTGTGATCACCGTTGATCTAGAGAACCCTATATTTGATGGTGGGGAATTCATCGGGAGAGTTTAGGGTAACTACCTGACCTTATGCACTGCACTCCCAACTCATTTGCGTTATGCTCTGATATGTTTTCTACTTTGCAAATTTTTGTCTTCCAACTCTTCATTCCAGCAACTAAGGTAGTTCTCGTCATTCCTCAGTGATATTAGTCATGATTCTACTTGACTCGGGTTGTGTCTTTTTTCTCGGAACTTTGTTGTGAAACCAGCTCCAAAAAGAGAAGAAAAGAGATATCAACGCCTTAGAAATAAGCCACTTCGAGGGGGGAAAATCCAATACATTACATGAATGAAAAATTCTTGGATGATACAAATGATCAAAACCTCCTTCTATATATAGGAGTCCATGGGGCCACAATATAATCCTAGTGGGGCCACAATGCAATCCTAGCCGACCTAACAATAATAATGTAAGGGCACAATAATAACAATATGGGGTTTATAGGGGTACAACAATAACAATAAGGGGGGATACACTAACATGATAAGGGAATACATTATCAATATAGGGACTTCACATGCCCCCCTCCTTCCAACAATTATTGTCCTCAACACTTGAGTAGCTCTCGGTGCTTCTGTATAAAATTCTCATCCTCCCATGTAGTATCTTCAGTGGGTAAGTTCTTCCACTCGATGAGATACTCTGAAATTGATCGATCCCGTAGCTATCGAGTTCTTTTTTAAGTGACCGCTTCAGGTTTCAATATGATTTTTCCTTCCTCATCAAGTTTTGGAAATATTGTTTGGACTGGAATATTTTCACCTATAACCTTCTTTAAGCATGAAACATGGAAAATTGGATGCACTCGTGAAGAAGCAAGAAGCTCCAATTTGTATGCCATAGTACCAATGTTTTGCAACACCTCGTAAGGACCATAGTACTTTGGCGATAATTTATTATCCTTCTTAGCTTGCTTGAGGGACATTTGTTTATATGGTTGTAGCCGTACAAATACCCAGTCTCCTACATCAAAATTTCTCTCACTGCGATGTTGATCTACCTGTTGTTTCATTCGATTTTGTGCAAAATTCAGGTTATCCTTTAAGAGTTGGAGAACTTCTTGTTGATGCTCGATGTGATCTTCCACTGCTTGAACCTTCGAATTTTCTCTTAAATATGATGTGATGGATGGTCGATGATATCCATAAAGTGTCATAAATGGGGTCATTTTTGCTGCAGTATGGAAGGAAGTGTTATACTACCATTCAGCGAGAGGTAACAACTTGACCCATTGTGTTTGTTTATCATATACAAAACAATGAATATATCCTTCCAAACATTTATTTACTATCTTAGTTTTACCATCGGATTGAGGATGATAAGATGAGCTATGAGCTAACTGAGTACCCAAACAAGAAAATAACTCTGTCCAAAAATTTCCAGTAAAAATGGGATCTCTGTCACTCACAATAACCCTTGGGTTTCCATGTAGCTTTTGAATTATACTCGCCTCTAACATTTCTGCAATCATATGTTCAATTTCACTCTTTTGGACATAAGGATATCTATAAAGCCTGATGTTTGGAGGAACACTTCCTAGAATAAAATGAATTTCATGATCATGATAAAAAATAGGTGGGAGCCCTTTGCAAGTTTCAAAAACCTTGGAATGTTTTTCCAAGGCTTTTTGGAGATCTACAAAAATAGATGATTTTGATGTTGGAACTTCTAGTGAGAATAATTGTGAAATTACGCCCCGTTTTTATTTCCTTAGAAGCTTTTTCATGACATTAGAGCTTATTATCTTTCCTGGATTCCCTGCAATACCCTGTAATTCGACTTCCTTTCCTTTCGAAAAAAAATTCAAGAAAAGTTCTTGAAAACTAAATGCTACCGTCCCCAAAGATTGTAACCATTGTACTCCTAGTACAACATCAGCACCTCCCATAGGAATGGAAAGCATTGGAATATTCAACACATATTCCCCCATGGTTAGCTTGATATTATGGCATTTTCCAGAGCAATTTATAGTTCCTCCATTTGCAACCATCACTTGACATTCTGGTGCTGGGTATAGGAAACAATTCAATTCCTTCGAAACCTTAAAATGAATAAAATTATGGGTACTACCTGAATCAATCAACGCTATTACCTTTTTCTTCCTGATATGTCCTTCTATATTGAGAGTTTGAGGAGTGGTAATTCCTGCTAATGCATTACACGATATGGTCGGACTCATTTCCTCTTCTCGGGTTGGTTCTTGGTGTATATCATCTTCTTGTTAATTTTCTTCTTCCTCTTCAAAATCTATGTAAAATTTCTTCTTAGCACACTTATGACCTTTAGTGTATTTGCTATCACAACTATAGCAAAGCCCTTTTGCTCTTTTTTCTTCTAATTTTTGTGGTGTCAACCTTGTAGGTTGTGGAAATCTAGGAGTAGCAACACTTCCCTCTTTATAGAAGTGAGTGGTAGGCTTCCTTTTTGCCATAATTTTACATTCAATTTTTCTTGCCAACTTGAATGCCTTCTCCAATGAATCAGGTTACAAAACACAAACTTCATGTTGGATGTTATCCTTTAAAGTACCTATGAAGAGATCAAACATGTGTTTCTTTGGAATATCAGTTACCCTTATATGCAATTTTTGGAAGTCCTCAATGTGCTCCCCCACTAAAACCTTTTGTTTGAGATTTATCAATTGGCTAAAGAAGGTGTTTCTCTTTGTATCCTCATAATGTGCTATCATTTCCTCCATAAAAATTGTCAAAGTGACAATTTTTTTATGGGAATAAAGCCATCGATACCATACAAATGTATTTTGTTCTAAATGTAAAGTTTCAATGTGTACCTTTTTTGTGTTTTGCACATTATTGAGATTAAAATATTTCTCCATTTGTAGTATCAATGTTACAGGATCCGTTCCATCAAACTTCCTCATATCCATTTTTGGAATATGGTGGTTCTTCCCGCCAACATTAGAGTTTATGAAATCACGATTAACCTTTATTTTGTTCTCATCATGAGTTTCCTCTACTATATTTTCACCATTAGGAAACATTTGTTATATCAACTTTGTCAAACCTTCCATGTCTGCTTTTAGATAATTCTTCATGTTTTCCATTTTTTCATCAATCTTAGCTTCCATGTTATCCATCTTAGATTCCATGCCAACTTCCATGCCATCTATCTTAGCTTCCATGAAATTCTTTAAACCATCCAGCTTAGAGTCCATGCCTTTCTTCAAACCATCCATCTTAGTATGCACACCTTTCTTCAAAACTTCCATATCATTTTTTGTTGCTCTTTGCGAGAGCGAAATTTGTTGCACTTGCTCTTGTAAATTTGATATGTCATGTTGCCATTCTTCGTCTTCATGAGTCATAGTAGAGACTTCTAAAGGCTTAATGGGTGTTGAATTATTTTTAGGGGGAATTTTAGAATCTAATACTGATATATATTCTATAATATGCCCTTGGAATCGATTCACAAAACTTATGCAATTCAAGAAAAAAAATGCACACCTTTTACTTGCTTTTGAGGAGCTCTATATTGAAATTGAATTATATTTGTAATTTCAGATCCTCAATATCCAAAATTCGGCCTTGTAGTAACCCTCTGAAGCTTCTTTCAAATGTCATAGGTCTGACCTGATTTGGATTCTTCAAGGAAAATTTATGTCCAGTCTCTCACAATGATCCAATTATGGACTCGTTCAGTAGAGAAAACTTGTACGACTTGCCACATGTCATTGTTTCCTCCTTTGGCTCTGCAATTGATAGACAAGAAACTACAGTCCGTGTACTTGCGACCACTTTTTACAGCATTCCAATCCGATGCTTAGAGAGAGAGTTATGAAGATTTTCCCACGATAAACTCTTTGAGATGAAATTCGGGAGCCTAAAAAAGACCTAACTTCCACAGATCATATCTCTGACAATATTGCGAACCAAGCTCTGAAATTTGCGAATGATGTTCCTCAAGATTTCTGCTTCGCTCTCTAGAAATTTCAGCTTCTGAAACTTCGTAGAAAAGAATTTATAGCACAAATTCCATGATGACCTGTTTAGGTTAAATTCAGGAGCCTGCAAAAATCTCTAACTTCCACAGATCATATCTCCAAAAATATTGCAAACCAAGCTCTGAAAATATTGTGAACCAAGCATTTCAACAGTCAATAGCCAAAGAATCCAAAGGACTATGTGGATTGTAAGGTCACGTATTAATCATGAACAAATGCCACTAGAAATATGATGCACTGGATTATCAATTGGTCAATGCATAAGCAGTATTTTTTGGCTTTGTTGTATTCGGGACATCATGTTAGTGTGGCAGGAGTCATTGTATCCACAAATCTGCTGCAATATTTTTAGATTCTGAAATATGTTTGTCTATTTAGTATTTACCATGTTGTTCTTAGCCTTGTGTTTGTCTTGTAATTATATATGGAATCACAAAACAAATCACTTTGTTTTGGGCAGGAGACACTCATTTCGAAAATTGATTTAAAAAGAAGTTTCAAAAATCAGTTTGATTTAAAAAGAATTTTCAAAAATCAATTCGATTTCATTCTAATAAATTTATTTTAAAACATTGATGATGAACCACATAATGAGTGGTATTGCTTGTAAGTTCAACAATGGATTTAAAATGAAGTTTCAAAAATTAATTTAATTTTATTCTAATAAGTTTATTTTAAAAACATTGACGATGAACTACATAATGAGTGGTTCTAAGCGACCTTAAAAAATTTATGTGATTTATCTAAAAGAGTCTTTAAAGAAATTAATTAATTAATTAATTATTAAAATAAAATTGACATAAAATAGTAAATTTAAGAGAGGTTTTTGGGTTGTTTTTTCAACCCATGGTTTTTCTCATAGTATTCCACCTTGTAACGAAGGGGGAATTAACATGATTGTAAGTCCCAACTAGACTTCATATCGTTTGGAATGGCTAATCCCAACGGGTTTTAAGGATTGCTATAAGGGTTAGGGGAATAATGAGTTAGTGGTTAAGGGATTAGGGATTAGGGGCTTAGAGGTTAGGGGAATAGGGGCTTAGGGCTTAGGGGTTAGGGAATAATGAGTTAGTTGTTAAGGAGTTAGGGATTGGGGAATTAGGGGAATAACGAGTTATAGTGGTTAAGGAATTAGGGATTGGGGTAGGGGAATAATGAGTTATAGTGGTTAAGGGATTAGGGATTGGGGTTAGGGAAATAATGAGTTAGTGGTTAAGGGGTTAGGGATTAGGGGGTTAGGGGTTACCAGTGGGCGAGGATGTGTTTCCAGCGGACGAGGATGTCTTCTAGGGCATACCATTAAAACCATTTGTGTCATAACCGCGAGATTTATTCAACATGGGCTCGAAGGACTCCATGTTTACAAGATACCAATGGGAGGCGAGATTCAAACTTGGGTTGCGAATGTCATAGTTCAACAAACAAACACTAACTGAGTTTGTGTGAAAATGATCATTAGAGGAAAGCATATACCCACGTATAATTATGATGATAATGGAATGGATAGAGGGTTTCTTAATTGATGACAAATTAATGAGGTAAAATGTAGAAAACCGCTAAAACAACAACAATTCCAACCAACTAACGAACAAATGAATTAACGTATTAGAGAAGCTAAGGTAACGAGGAGAATTAATTTAGAGAACTAGGGTTATCGCTTTGCACATTTCTGTGGGTGACTGTTTATCTATTCGTATATAGCTCAAGTGATGTTGTAATATCTATATATAGCTGGAGTGACGTGGCTGCTTACATGTCATACATGTTGTATGCTATTTGGTGTTCTTTATGTTTTATATGTGTTTTGGTGCCTCTGGCCCAACCGTTTATGGAAAATGTCCCTATTCTCTCATTTGTATTTTTTTGCATCTGGTGCAAATTTTTGTGAGCAAACTCAGTCGGGCTAAGACCACCTCTTTTGTAAGCGATTATATGTACTCCTTTTCTCCTACATGAATAGAACATTGACCTACAAAAAACAAAGGTTCATACATCATTAAAATATTAATTAAGGTTCATACTTAAATTAATAAAGGTTCATACCTATTTACTAAATAGGTCTATAAATATATATTTTAGGTTTATCTATTTAGTATTTATCAAATGTAAATATGACAATTTAATACTATATTTAAATGAACCCACACGTTTAACATAAGAAATGTTATATTTATCTATTTGTTAAATGTAAATATGAAGATTTAACCTTAGATTTAAAACAACTCACAATTTTAACATAGATCAATGAAGTTTAAAAATTAAACTTTATGGCCGAATATTAAATATAAATATAAATATTAATTTGAATATCTAAATATTACATTTACTAAAATTATAATGAAGTTATTATTCTAAAGTTAATATATGATACATGCAATTATGTTAATTGTAGATGAATCCATCTGTAGTGTTAAAATTTAGAGACAAAAGGGTATTCATAATTTTAACACTGTAAATTCAGAGACCCCTTTGTCTCTAAATTTTAACAGTGAAAATGGATTCAGAGACACCTATACTGAAATGTAACACTTCGGTACCAAAATTGCAATTTTCCATTTATGGAGTGACAAAATTAAAAATTACTGACATAAATGACTAATTCATATACTTGTTTACTTGTTATTTGGCCATATTTTTATTCTTGGACTATAATATTCATTTTCATTAATCATTATTAATTTTGTCACTTATTATCTAGTCATTTATTTTAATCATAGACTAAATTAGTCATTTAAGTTAGTCGCTTTCAGTTTAGTCACTTATTATCTAGTCATATATTTGATCCCTAGAATAAATTATTCATTTAAGTTAGTCGCTTTTAGTTTAGTCACTTATTATCTAGTTGTATATTTTATTCCAAGACTAAATTAGTCATTTAAGCTAGTCGTTTTTAGTTTGGTCGCTTAAAATTGCTCAAATTTAGTAGTAATTCACTTGAAATAATTGCGGTGACTAACATTTTTAGTCACCTAGTCATTAATTTCATCATTTTTTACTAGTGATCACATGCATGCATAACATGTCTTCTAATATTTGATTGACCCTTTCGGTTTGTCCATCCATTTGAGGATGATAAGTTGTACTAAACTGGATATGTGTTCCTAAACCAGTGAATAGTGCCTTCCATAAAGTTGACGTGAAATTTACACCTCAATCTGAGATGACGAGTCTCGGTATACTGTGCAGTCTAAATATTTCCATCATGAAAATTTCAACAATCTGTACGGTCTTGTAAGTTGATTGGACAGGTATGAAATGAGCTACATTGCTGAGCCTATCCACCACAACCATAATTGAATCATTGTGTCTCCTGCTTCTTGGTAAAGCTGTGATGAAATCAACTGAAATGTCTTCCCATTTCCATTTTGGTATGGGAATAGGCTGAAGCAATACTACTCGATGTTGGTGCTCCACCTTGACTTGTTGACACTCTAAACATTTTGTCAGGTATTCAGCAATGTTTTTACACATTCCGGGCCAGAAATAGTCCTTTATAATTGTTGTTAGAATATTTTTATATCTGGGATGTCCAACATAGGAACTCCGATGATATTCATTCAAAATCAACTCCTTCAATATCATTTGATTTGGAATAAATATCTTCCCTCGAAATATCAAAATTTGTTTATGAGTAATTACATAATATGATTGTTTTTTTTTGCCTCTCTTGCTTGCTGACATAATATTTGATACTCAGGTTCTCTCTTTTCTGCCTCCATGATTTTCTCCTAGAACTTAAATTTGGCTTGATTAAAGTAAAGTTCATAGATACAATGTAGTTTCCTACTTAAAGCATCAGATACACGGTTCTCCTTACCTTTTACATGTTGGATGTCAAAATCAAATTCACTTAGGAATGCATTCCATCTTGCTTGGTGGGCATTCAAATCAAATTGTTTAAAGTAGCTAGTTAGGATACTATGGTCGGTTCTTAGCACAAACCTTTTCCCAAACAAGTAATGTCTCCAATTTCGAAGGGCATGTACTACTGTAGTCAACTCTAAATCATAGACAAAGTATCACTACTCATGGTCCTTTAGCTTCCTAGATTCATACGCTATGACCTTTGCATATCATGTCAATACTGTTCCCACCCCTTCCTTGCAAGCATTAATGAAGACTTCAAATTCTCTACTTGGGTCCACCACTTTAAATATAGGGGCAGTAGTTAATAGTTCCTTTAATCGGTCAAAACTAGCTTGACACTCATTAGTCCATTTAAATACTCGCCCCTTCCACTGCAAGGAAATATTAATGGGAAAGGCTATCTTAGAGAAGCCTTTGATGAGTTGTCGGTAGTAACCATCCAAGGCCATGAAAGAACATATGTCTGCTACATTTCTAGTAACTCTCCATTCCATAATAGTTTTTATCTTTTCACGGTCTATCGAGATCCCTTCAATTGATATTACATGGCCCAAATATTGGATCTGTTCTTTGTAAAAATTACATTTGCTAAACTTGGCATAGAGTTGATGTTCTTGCAACATTTTCAACACCAAGCATAGATGTTCTTTGTGTTCTTCAATATTTTTAGAATAGATCAATATATCTTTTTTTTATTTTTTTTTAGACATAATCGGTTGCTGTATTGATTTCAAAAAAGGAAAATTGGGAGACTGAGCTCCAAAATTACAGAATATTGAGATAGAAACATAGAAAAGGAGGGAACCTTAAAGAGTCCCAGTTTCTGATCCTTCCACTTGTGTTTGACTGTAGAGAGAGCTAATCCGACATAGATGCGGACACATTGGAATAGCAGGAGGCTGCATTTGTGAAACATGGTAAAACAAATGATCAACAGAACCTTCAGACCTGAAAAAGAGCACCATCAAGAGCATGATAGTTCTTGATTTGTTGAATATGTGTAGTGTATGAATGCATTAAGCACGGTAGATAGACAAAGCAGAGCGTTCTTTTTCATGGAAGAAAGCAGAAAGATTCGGCGTTGTTTCTGCTGAGAATGCCCTGAGGTTTAGAGCAGGCTCTGTTGGCGCAAGCGTCGGCCTCCTTATTGAGGGAACGGAGGACGTGGATGAGCTGAACTTCCTGCATTCACTGAGTGAGTTCGTAGCATCGATTTAAGATTTGCTGAAGGGATAGATTGACTGCTGTGCGCTTATGAACTAGAAGGCTGATAATAATGGCCGAGTCACCAATTACAGTGGCTGAGCGAATGCCAAGAGTTTAAAGTTGCAGAAGTCCTTGATAAAGGGCAAGCACTTCAGCTTGGTTATTGGATGTGGAGCCAAGACCCCACTCATAAGCCAGAGCAATGTCACCATTGGAATTACGAATGAGGCCGCCCGCCCCTGCTTTGCTAGGGTTAGATTTCGATGCCCCATCGAAAAACAAATAGAAGGTATTGCGACTTGATAGCCAGTGAGCAAAATCCATGTCGTTCATTCGTAGTTTCCAATTGCTTGTAGGGTTCTTAGCTTTGCTGGAGTCGATTCTGTGTGGTCTATTGCAGAGGTCACGGTTGCTCTGGTCGAGCAGGCTCCCAATGTAGTTCCGCTCTTCAACAACAAGCCCTACCACATCGATGTTTCGCTGACAGTGGGCAGCTACTGTTTCCATAGCGAGTCCTCTCGCCTTGCTATGCAATCTCCATATGTTAGTTCCTTTGTCTTTGAAGATTAATTGGTTACGCGCGAGCCAAATACGCCACAACATGGTATATGGAAGGGCGTTCCAGGCTCTTATAGCAACATGATTATTCTTACGCTGCCAGGGGTAATTTGTTTTCCAAGAATGCAGGAGCTCAGCGACAGTGCTATGTTGGCTCCAGGGAAGAAGATCCTGCTGGAAGGCTTCTTTCCAGCAGGCGGTGGCAAAGGAACAGCTTATAAAAAGATGCTGGATAGTCTCCTCAGCTGCAGCGCAGTTTGGGCAGCGAGAGGGACCAGAGACACCATGAATTTTGAGGTTATCAGATGTTAGAACTTTCCCTTTTAAAAGCAACCAGATGAAGAACTTGATTTTGGGAAGGGTCTCAGATTTCCAAACAGTTTTCCAGTGAGGCCATTTAGGCACCGGGTGATCTCTGTTGCAGATGTGTTGATAGACAGCGTTGACAGTATAGCTGGTGCCTGAAGGGTCCCAGCAAAAGCAGTCCTCCTCATTTTGTTTTGTGGGAGCGATGCCACGGAGATGAGCCTGTAGAGTGGCCAAACTGATGCTAAGCTCTTCAGGGGCGTCCGGAAGTTGCCATCCTGTCCAGATATGAGTTTGGAGATCCCATTTGGAAATCTGAGCCAGAGTATGGATCCCTTTGTTGGCCAGGTAAGAAAGAATCTGCTGGGTTCCAGGCCAATTGCTTATAGGAGGATGGCCCATAATTTTATCAGCTCCTAACCTTATATTGTTTCCCCCCTTGGGAACCTTAGAGATATTTGCAGCGAGAATGGGGATTGCTTTTTTGCACAGTGCCCAAATTTTGGTACAGGCTCGGATGGGCATATCATGATCTAAGAGGAGCTGCCTTGGAAAATTCAGGTATTTGACTTCCAGCACACGTTTCCACCAAGTAGAATCCCCGTTGATGAACCTCCAGACAATCTTGCCACCGAAGACCAAGTTTAGAAGCTGTGGAGATCGTATCCCCAGCCCACCATGTTCATAGGATTGGGTGACCTGTTTCTAGTTGATGAGATTATATTTCCTTCGTTCAGTCTTTCCCCCTTGCCAGAGAAAGTGGCAGAGGATGGCTTCCATTTTATGGTGGAAACTCACAGGAGCTTGCAGCAACAAGAATTGATACAGGGGTAATGAGGAAAGACCAGATTTCAGGAGGACAAGGCGCCCAGCTGGGTTAAGCCAGAGAGAGCCCCATTGTTTCACTTTCCGATTCATTTTGTCAATGATAGTATCCCAGATCTCAGCTTTCAAAGGACCCAGACTTACTGGCATGCCCAGGTAAGAGAAGTGCCTCCACTCTAATTTGCAGGGGACCCCAAAAATGCTGGCAATGCTCTAAAGTGAGTGGGCTGTTGCGTTCCATCCATAGATGCATCTCTTGAGGTGGTTAATCATGCCTCCAGAGAAATTCATAAATCTGTCTAGGAGTGTTTTGAAGCGGCGAGCTATAATATTGGAAGCACCTCCCATTAACAAGGTGTCATCAGCAAACTGTGAATGATTTATATTTTTGACTCCATTCCCAAATTTAATGCCAGTGATGAGGCCAGTGCGGCGTTTATGGTCAAGGGCCCGATTGAAGGATTCAGCCATCAGAATAAAAAGGTAGGGGGAGAGAGGGCAGCCTTGACATAATCCTCGTGAAGATTGGAAGGAGGGTCCTGGTCTGCCATTAATGAGGGGGGAGATCCAAGGACCTAATATGCAGGCGTTAACAAGGTCGATGAAAGGGGGAGCAAACCCCATCTTTTTAAGGACAGCAAGAAGGAAAGAATGCCTAACCCGATCAAAGGCATTGGCTAAGTCCAATTTCAGAATGAACCCTTTTTCTTTTCTTGTTTGGCTGGAGTGAATAGCCTCTTGTACCAGCATAATGGAGTCGGAAATTTGTCTATTTGCAAGAAAGCCTCCTTAATTATCAGAGATGAGGGAGGGAAGAATGGGTTTGAGGCGGGTAGCTATGATTTTGGACAAGATTTTGTAAGAGGAGTTACAAAGAGAGATGGGCCGGAAGCGAGAAAAGGTTGAGGGTCGGTTTTCTTTAGGGATGAGGGCAAGCTGAGTAGCATTGGTGAAGCCTCCAATTTTATTCTTGCGCTGGATCCATGTTATCATCTTGACAAGATCTTTTTTGATGATCCCCCAGTGGGCACGGTAAAAATTAATGGGGAAGCCATCCGGGCCAGGGGCCTTGTCTGGCTGGAGAGCCCAGATGGCTTTTTGAATTTCATCCTCATCAATAACCTTAGTGAGCTCTGCATTAAATTCTGCACTTATTTCTGAAGGCAAGTATTGCAGCAGATTTGAGTAATCTTCAGTCTCTCTCGTTTCAGTTAGGAGCGTATTGAAGTACTTTGAGGCTGCATTTTTTATGGCTTCTTGAGAGGTGTGAAGTTGGCCATCCTCGTCAATGATGGAGGAGACATTGTTTCTGATTTTTCGAGCAGTGGTCTGTTTATGAAAGAAGGAGGAGTTTTTGTCCCCTTCTTGCGGCCACAAATGACGAGATTTGATCCTCCATTTCTGCTCCTCCATTCGATTGGCACAGTAGAGTTGAAAATAAAGTTCGCTTTCTCTTGCTTTGTGGTCCAGGGATAACCCATGTTCCTCAATGGTGTGATGAATCTGTTCCAGTTTATATTTGATCTCAGCTTTGACTTTCTCCGGCTCTTTATAATGGTCTCTGGCCCATTCCTTTAAAGCGCTTTTGGTCCTTTTTAGTTTTCTTTCCCAGATAAAGCTTGGCGATCCTTCAATATGCTGGCACCAAGTCTGTCTAACAATTTGATCTACAGCAGGCAGGTTGCTCCACAACGAACTGTACTTGAAGGGAATGGGGCCTAGGGGACTGTGGGTTTCGAGAGTTAATGTTATGGGATAGTGATCTGAAGCAGCAAAGGGTAGAATAACAGAGAAAGCCGTGGAGAAGGAGGAAATGAGTGAGATATTCACCAGGAACCTGTCCAGCCGTTCCATAATATTTGCCTTGCCCAATCTATGGTTATTCCATGTATACCTTCTGTTTTTGGGGGCGACATCAATAAGATCGTGGCCCTGCATAATGGTTTCCAGCTGCGATCTATAAGGGTCGTGAATAAAGCAGCCTCCTTTCTTTTCGTTGGCATGGAGTATGAGATTAAGATCTCCTCCAAGAACAATGCTGCTGCTATCTTCATTATCAATGTCGATTTGGAGAGAATTCCAACACAATGCCTTATCCCTGTAATGGTTTGGAGCATATACATTGTAGATGATAATTTTTTGGTTATTCATGAGGTTTTCTAGAGTGACTTTGACCCAGAATTGGTTGATAGTATTTGAATGGTGCTTCCAAGCAGTATGGTTCCAAAGAGTAGCGATCCCACCTGAAGCTCCTCTTGATTCACTGATGCTTCCTTCATAGTGCTTGAGGTGATCAATAATCCCTCTCATTTCTTGGTATCCCTACTTTGTTTCTTGTAACAGTAATATTCCTGGCTTTTCCTGAGTTATCAGATCATTCAGAGCTGAAATCTTGGAGGGGTGCCCTAAACCCCTGCTGTTCCAAGATAAAACTTTCATCATTAGGTGAGAGGGGTACGGAGAGTTGCTCGCCCTCCCTTGACTTTGGTTTCCACATCCTTGCTGTTTTGCCCCAAAATGTAGGTTTCAATAGGGTTTTGAGTGCCCATGGCAATATCTTTTTGGGCATTTTCTTCTCTTTGTTGTTTAGTTGATCTCTTGCCATGACCATGCTTCCTGAGAGAATCCAGATTGGCCCCATGTTCTTTGACAAAACTCCTGGTAGATCTAGGAGAGGGAGGGTCGTGAGAGAAGGAAGGGGAGGGATTAGTGGGGGAGGAAGGAGTGAGAGCGCTGTCCAGAGTTGGAGGCAGGGAGATGGGGGGGTCATCGTCAAGGGAAATGGAGTTGAAGGGGTTGGAGGACTCCAAGGGATTGGTATGCTCCAAGGATTTCTTAGGGGGAGAGGGCGGAGGAGTTGTCGAGGAGGAATGATTAGGTTTGAAGGGAGCAGATATGGGAGCAGTAGCAAGCGAAGCGGCAGAGGTATTTTTCCTTTTAACAG
Source organism: Pinus albicaulis (assembly GCA_034641835.2). Lineage (NCBI taxonomy): Eukaryota > Viridiplantae > Streptophyta > Pinopsida > Pinales > Pinaceae > Pinus > Pinus albicaulis. The sequence goes on along the minus strand of JAXQQM020092380.1, from coordinate 36,754 downwards.
TTTCCCATTGTTTCTCAAGCTGACTAGAATCATCAATAGTAATTTTAGTGCATTGGTTGGCAAAATGACCGTACTCGTGACATACCTAGCATTTGAATGGGATTTGCTCGTAGTCCAGCTGCTGAATGTGTGTCTAGTCATCCACCTTCAGCTCGATTGCCTCTGGGAGACCTTTGCCCAGGTCTACTTCCATGCATATGCGCGCACAGGCTTGCATATTATCCTTGGGCTCGCTCCTGTCGATGTACTTCCCCACAGCGTTGCCGATGGCGCGAACCGAGTCATCTCCCCAGCAATGGAGCGGGAGATGCGGAAGCCGGACCCAGACAGGGACAACACTCGGGATATCCAGCTCGGGGTCGAAGTCTGGCGTCCATTTGTTCAAATACAGCCCTCTGGAGTCACTAAAATAGGGCCCGTTTCTGAAAATTAAGTCCTTATCTGCTTTGGTTTCAAAGTGAAAGGTGTAGTAACCTTTCCCGCAAAAGCGAATGGAAATTTTTCCATTGACTTTATCAGCCCAGTTTTTCTCGATCCAACGTTGAACAGATTTAGGAGAGGGCCATAAACCTGTGAATTGCCCTATGAGACCCCTCTCAGCGAGGGAGAGGGCAGCCATTCTTGGCAAGGCTGGGGGCAGAACAACCTCTTGCAAGCCATCGAGCTTCTTGACGAACTTAGAGAGGGAAGGACGAGGGCGCTGAAGAGGAAGAGATTTGACGAGGGCGGAGAACGCAGATTGAGCATTGTTTCCCACCGAAGGACCGTCATGAGAAGCCATGGTCGGCCAGAGGCAAGATCATGAGCGGAGGGCCATAGGACCCGAAGCAGAAGAAGAGGAGGGGCCGAGGGGGGCCCCGTGGAGCCACGCAGTAAGGCGGCTAGGTCTCAACTGCGCGCAGTTCCTTCTTGCCGCTCCTTCTTGCTGTTCCAAAAACAAATTTATCCAAAAATTGGTGAAAGATACCATGCATCAGACTCATGAAAATTGTTGGTGCATTGGTTAATCCGAACGGCAACACCACAAATTCATAATGTCCATACCTGGTACGAAAGGTTGTTTTGGATATGTCCTCACCCTTAATCCGTATCTGGTGATACCCAAATCTCAGGTCAATATTTGAAAATATCGTTGCTCCTTTTACCTGATCAAAAAGATCGTCTATACGTGGAAATGGGTATTTGTTTTTGGCAGCCTACTTATTAAGCTGTCAGTAATCCATGCACATCTGTATCGTACCATCTTTATTTTTAACGAAAAACACTGGTTTTCCCCAAGTGGACACACTTGGTCGAATATACCCTTTGTCCAATAATTCTTGCAGCTACATTTTTAATTCTGTTAACTCAGGCACACTCATTATGTATGGTGCTCGTGACACAGGAAATGCTCGGGGTAGTAACTCTATAGTAAAATCAATATCTCATTTTGGGGGTAATCCTGGAATATTTTCAGGAAACACGTCCATAAAATCCTGAAAAACTAGAATATTTTAAAACATAAGGGTCTTGTCTTTGGAGCTAGTAAACCCCACCTGAATAGCATAAATTTGACACCCCTTTCTAATGTATTTACCCAACACGGTTGCAATTATGGGGCACAATTGAAGTTGTTTCCTAATTCCTTATAATTCTTAACGTGTGCCATGTTCTGCCTTAAAATGGATAATTTTCTCCTTGCAATCTACCAGTGACCAATGTCTTTCTAACCATTCCATTCCCAAAATGTATCATAGGAGCCCAAAGGTAGAATATTCAATTAAAAAATTATATGTTGTCTTCCTATTTCCAGGATACAATTTGAGATTTTAGCATTAACTCTTTTCCTTGCTCTAGTAGCCAATTGTACCAACTAGGGAATTTTAAATCTTTGGATTTACAGTTTACAGTTTTCAACTACTTGGGGATTTCTATAACTTAAACTGGCACCAGGAGTAACCAAAATGGAAACATTTTGGGAATATAACTTACCTTCCAGTTCTATCATTGTTGGCTTCAAATCCGCTTGGCGATCTTATAGTGCAACAATGATCCTCGGTATGTTTCGTGCAACATGCTCTATTGTAGATTCCTCTTGCAGATTGGTTGTAACTTAATTTCTTCCACGATGAGGGAAATTATTAAAGTAATGTACCTCACCGCATCCCCAACATTGTATCGGTGGTTTCTGGGACTGTCCAAGTTCTGGCCTACTGGATACTTCAGTAGGTCGTTCATCAACTGACCATTTGGGATTTTGTTGGTTTTTCCAAAACTTTTTTATTTTCTAGATTTCTCGCAACATTTTTATAATTTCTTGGTCTACTATTTTTAAAATTCGAGGGACCTTTCTGCCTTTTCTTTGGTGGCCAGCTTCTGCCAACTTCACCTTTTTCCTTGGACTACTGATAGCAAATTCATGCTTTTCGAATCATCTCATTCGTAGTATTTGGGTTCACAAATTCGATCCTATCCTTCATGTGAGAAGGCAGGCTACTCAAGAATCATTGTAATTTTTCTTTTTCATCTCTCAAATATGGTATGTATCTTAACAAAGAGGTAAATTTAGTGATGAAATCATCCTTAGACAGTTGACCCAACCTTAATTCCTAAAACTCTTGAGATTTTTCATCATAAAATTGCTCTGTTAGATACTTGTCCTTAAAATACTGCGGGAACTCATCGAGAGTCACATTCTGGTCTTCAATTCCCCACACATTTTTCACCTCTTCCCCCCATAATGTATCTTTTGCCCACAATTTATAAATATCCAAGCGAGCCTTGAGTTTGTTGTTATATTCATAGACTTGAAAATATTTGTTCATATTATTTATCCATGATTCCGCCAATTTTTTAGCCTCTCAATCGAATGTAGGAGGTTTAATTTTCTGGAACTCTCCTTGCAGCTCTACTTTCTACTTTTTCAGCTCTTTTTGATCCGAAACATTCCCAAATTCTTCTTCATTATAAGTTCTACTCTTGTTACTTCGCTGGGTACGACTTCCTTCCAGATTTTCATTAACTTCTTGTTGTTTCTCTCCTTCTTCATGGGTGTCCCTCTCTTGACTAGGTTGTGTTGTAGGATGATTCTACTTATTCGAGAGACTCTTAAGTTTCCTCTCTTTCTCCCTCATCAACCTTTCATTGTCACTTCGTACTCGAATCATTTCTCTCTGGAGTTGTTGAACCGTATCAAAGAATCTCTTGGTTTGGCGTTGTTGTTCTTCCAACAATCTACTATTTTCTTGTTGTTGGTCCAAACTCAATTGTACCCACATTTTTGGATTAGACAGGGGATGGACTTCCCCTGTAGTTGTTGGATTTTGATGACTGGACCCTCTCCTCGTTGGAACTTACCAGCAATATTCCTGTCACTGTGCACATTTAAAAAAAAATGAAATAGCAAAGTTATTTAAATAGCCCATCTGGCCCCAAAGTGTAACCACGTTATGATACCACTTGTCACCACTATCAAACACTTACCATAAAAAAAAAATTATTACTATTACTGCACCCAAACATCAATTCATTTGTTATAATAAGGTGTTTACAATATCACTATTTATTATATCATAACATACAATATTTAGGTCATTATGTGAGTGGTACATTAAGTTTTATTTGTAACTCTTTTTATGCTGCATATGCATGGTTATAATTCCTACGGTCCTTTGGTTGAATAACATTATGACTTGAATCAAATTTATATTTCATACTTGGATTTGGCGATCATTCGCACATGCAACTTATAAATCAGAAATCAATATTCAATGAGTAATTTAATAATTTTTCAATTCACGTTTAATGGAGATTCAGGTTACTTGTCCATGTGAATGGTTGGCAGCTGTCAGGTACTAATTATTTGTGGATATTTGTGCTCATCGTTGATTTGGAGAACCCTATATCTGATGGTGGGGAATTCATCGGAAGGGTCTAGGGTAACTACCTAACCTTATGCACTGCACTCCCAGCTCATTTGCGTTATGCTCTGATATGTTTTCTACTTTGCAAATTTTCGTCTTCCAACTCTTCATTCCAACAGCTAAGGTAGTTCTCGTCATTCCTCAGTGATCTTAGTCATGGTTCTACTTGACTCAGGTTGTGTCTTTTTGCTCAGAATTTTGTTGTGAAACCAGCTCCAAAAAGAGAAGAAAAGAGATATCAACGCCTTAGAAATAAGCCACTTCGAGGGGGAAACCTCCAATACATTACATGAATGAACAATTCTTGGATGATGCAAATGATAAAAACCTCCTTCTATATATAGGAGTCTATGGGGCCACAATATAATCCTAGTGGGGCCATAATGTAATCCTAGTAGACCTAACAATAATAATGTAAGGGAAAAATAATAACAATATGGGGTTTATAGGGGTAAAACAATAACAAAAAGGGGGGCTACACTAACATGATAAGGGACTACACTATCAATATAGGGACTTAACATGCCCCCCTCCTTCAAACAAGTATTGTCCTCAACACTTGAGTAGCTCTGGGTGCTTCTGTATAAACTTCTGATCCTCCCATGTAGAATCTTCAGTGGGTAAGTTCTTCCACTTGATGAGATACTCTAAAATTGATCGATTTCGTAGCTTTCGAGTTCTTGTTTTCATGACTGCTTCAAGTTCCAATATGATTTTTCCTTCCTCATAAAGTCCTGGAAATATTGTTTGAATTGGAAGATTTTCACCTATAACCTTCTTTAAGCATGAAACATGGAAAATTGGATGCACTCGTGAAGAAGCAGGAAGCTCCAATTTGTATGCCATAGCACCAATGTTTTGCAACACCTTATAAGGACCATAGTACTTTGGCGACAATTTATTATCGTTCTTAGCTTGCTCGAGGGAAATTTGTTTATATGGTTGTAGCCGTAAAAATACCTAGTCTCTTACATCAAAATTTCTCTCGCTGCGATGTTGATTTGCCTGTTGTTTCATTCGTTTTTGTGCCAATTTCAGGTTGTCCTTTAAGAGTTGGAGAACTTCTTGTTGATGCTCGATGTGATATTCCACTACTTGAACCTTCAAATTTTCTCTTAAAGATGATGTGATGGATGGTGGATGATATCCAAAAAGTGCCATAAATGGGGTCATTTTTGCTGCAGTATGGAAGGAAGTGTTATACCACCATTCAGCGAAAGTTAACCACTTGACCCATTGTATTTTTTTATCAGATAAAAAACAACGAATATATCCTTCTAAACATTTATTTACTATCTTAGTTTGACCATTGGATTGAGGATGAAATGATGAGCTATGAGCTAATTGAGTACCCAAACAAGAAAATAAATTTGTCCAAAAATTTACAATAAAAATGGGATCTCTGTCACTCACAATAACCCTTGGGTTTCCATGTAGCTTTTGAATTATACTCGCCTCTAACATTTCTGCAATCATACGTTGAATTTCACTCTTTTGGACATAAGGATATCTATAAAGCTTGATGTTTGGAGGAACACTTCCCGGAATCAAATGAATAGCATGATCATGATCACAAATAGGTGGGAGCCCTTTGCAAGTTTCAAAAACCTTGGAATGCTTGTCCAAGGCTTTTTGGAGATCTACATAAATAGATGATTTTGATGTTGGAACTTCTAGTGAGAATAATTGTGAAATTACGCCCCGTTGTTCTTTCCTTAGAAGCTTTGTCATGACATTAGAGCTTATTATCTTTCCTGGCTTCCCTGCAATACCCCGTAATTCAACTTCCTTTCCTTCTGAAAAAATTTCAAGAAAATTTGTTGAAAACTAAAAGCTACTGTCCCCAAAGATTGTAACCATTGTATTCCTAGTACAACATCAGCACCTCCCATAGGAATGGAAAGCATTGGACTATTCAATACATATTCCCCCATGTTTAGCTTTATATTATGGCATTTTCCAGAGAAATTTATAGTTCCTCCATTTGCAACCATCACTTGAAATTCTGGTGCTGGGTATAGGAAACAATTCAATTCCTTCGAAACCTTACAATGAATAAAATTATGGGTACTACCTGAATCAATCAACACTATTACATTTTTCTTCCTGATATGTCCTTCTATCTTGAGAGTTTGAGGAGTGGTAATTCCTTCCAATGCATTACACGATATGGTCAGACTCATTTCCTCTTCTCAGGTTGGTTCTTGGTGTATATCATCTTCTTGTTCATTTTCTTCTTCCTCTTCACAATCTATGTAAAATTTCTTCTCAGCACACTTATGACCTTTAGTGTATTTTCTATCACAACTATAGCAAAGCCCTTTTCTCTTTTTTCTTCCAATTGTTGTGGTGTCAACCTTGTAGGTTGTGGAAATCTAGGAGTAGCAACACTTCCCTCTTTATAGAAGTGAGTGGTAGGCTTCCTTTTTGCCATAATTTTACATTCAACTTTTCTTGCCAACCTGAATGCCTTCTCCACTGAATCAGGTTCCAAAACGCGAACTTCATGTTGGATGTTATCCTTTAAAGTGCCTATGAAGAGATCAATCCTGTGTTCCTCTGGAATATCAGTTACCCTTATATTCAATTTTTGGAAGTCCTCAATGTGCTCCCCCACTAAAACCTTTTGTTTGAGATTTATCAATTGGCTAAAGAAGGTGTTTCTCTTTGTATCCTCATAATGTGCTATCATTTCCTCCATAAAAATTGACCAAGTGACAATTTTTTTACGGGAATAAAGCCATCGATACCATGTGTACCTTTTGTGTGTTTTGCACATTATTGAGATTAAAATATTTCTCCATTTGTAGTATCAATGTTACAGGATCCTTTCCATCAAACTTCCTCATATCCATTTTTGGAATATGGTGGTTCTTCCCGCCAACATTAGAGTTTATGAAATAACGATTAACCTTTATTTTGTTCTCATCATGAGTTTCCTCTACTATATTTTCACCATTAGGAAACATTTGTTATATCAACTTTGTCAAACCTTCCATGTTTGCTTTTAGATCATTCTTCATGTTTTCCATTTTTTCATCGATCTTAGCTTCCATGTTATCCATCTTAGATTCCATGCCAACTTCCATGCCATCTATCTTAGCTTCCATGACATTCTTCAAACCATCCAGCTTAGAGTCCACGCCTTTCTTCAAACCATCCATCTTAGTATGCACGCCTTTCTTCAAAACTTCCATATCTTTGTTGCTCTTTGCGACAACGAAATTTGTTGCACTTTCTCTTGTAAATTTGATATGTCATGTTGCCATTCTTCGTCTTCATGAGTCATAGTAGAGCCTTCTAAAGGCGTAGGGGGCATTTTAGAATCTAATACTGATATATATTCTATAATATGCCCTTGGAATCGATTCACAAAACTTATGCAATTCAGGAAAAAAAATACACACCTTTTACTTGCTTTTGAGGAGCTCTATATTGAAATTGAATTATATTTGTAATTTCAAATCCTCAATATCCATAATTCGGCCTTGTAGTAACCCTCTGAAGCTTCTTTCAAATTTCATAGGTCTGACCTGATTTGGATTCTTCAAGGAAAAGTTATGTCCAATCTCCCACAATGATCCAATTATGGACTCGTTCAGTAGAGCAAACTTGTACGACTTGCCACATGTCATTGTTTCCTCCTTTGGCTCTCCAATTGATAGAAAAGAAACTACAGTCCGTGTACTTGGTACCAATTTTTATAGCATTCCAATCCGATGCTTAGAGAGAGAGTTATGAAGATTTTCCCACGATAACCTCTTTGAGATGAAATTCGGGAGCCTAAAAAATACCTAACTTCCACAGATCATATCTCTGACAATATTGCGAACCAAGCTCTGAAATTTGCGAATGATGTTCCTCAAGATTTCCACTTCGCTCTCTAAAAATTTCAGCTTCTTAAACTTCGTAGAAAATAATTTATTGCGCAAATTCTGCGATGACTTGTTTAGGTTAAATTCAGGGGCCTGCAAAAATATCTAACTTCCACGGATCATATCTCCAAAAATATTGCAAACCAAGCTTTGAAAATATTGTGAACCAAGCATTTCAGCAGTCAATAGCCAAAGAATCCAAAGGACTATGTGGATTGTAAGGTCACGTATTAATCATGAACAAATGCCACCAGAAATATGATGCACTAGATTATCAATTGGTCAATGCATAAGCAGTATTTTTTGGCTTTGTTGTATTCGGGACATCATGTTAGTGTGGCAGGAGTCATTCTATCCACAAATCTACTGCAATATTTTTAGATTCTGAAATATGTTTGTCTATTTAGTATTTATCATGTTGTTCTTAGCCTTGTGTTTGTCTTGTAATTATATATGGAATCACAAAACAAATCACTTTGTTTTGGGCGAGAGACACTCATTTCGACAATTGATTTAAAAAGAAGTTTCAAAAATCAATTTGATTTAAAAAGAATTTTCAAAAATCAATTCGATTTCATTCTAATAAATTTATTTTAAAACATTGATGATGAACCACATAATGAGTGGTATTCCTTGTAAGTTCAACAATGGATTTAAAATGAAGTTTCAAAAATTAATTTAATTTTATTCTAATAAGTTTATTTTAAAAATATTGACGATGAACTACATAATGAGTGGTTCTAAGCGACCTTAAAAAATTTATGTGATTTATCTAAAAGAGTCTTTAAAGAAATTAATTAATTAATTAATTAATTATTAAAATAAAATTGACATAAAATAGTAAATTTAAGAGGTTTTTGGGTTGTTTTTTCAACCCATGGTTTTGCTCATAGTATTCCACCTTGTAACCAAGGGGGAATTGACATGATCGTAAGTCCCAACTAGAATTCATATCGATTGTAATGGCTAATCCCAACGGGTTTTAAGGATTGCTGTAAGGGTTAGGGGAATAATGAGTTAGTGGTTAACGGATTAGGGATTAGGGGCTTAGAGGTTAGGGGAATAGGGGCTTAGGGCTTAGGGGTTAGGGAATAATGAGTTAGTTGTTAAGGAGTTAGGGATTGGGGGCTTAGGTGAATAACGAGTTATAGTGGTTAAGGGATTAGGGATTGGGGTAGGGGAATAATTAGTTATAGTGGTTAAGGGATTAGGGATTGGGGTTAGGGGAATAATGAGTTAGTGGTTAAGGGGTTAGGGATTAGGGGGTTAGGGGTTAGGGGATTTAGGCGCATTTAGGGGTTAGGGGAATAATGAGTTAGTGGTTAAGGGATTAGGGATTGGGGGCATAGGGGTTAGGGGATTTAGGCATGGTTAGGGGTTAGGTGAATAATGAGTTAGTGGTTAAAGGATTAGGGATTAGGGGCTTATGGGTTAGGGGATTTAACAGTTAAGGATTTTAGGGGTTAGGGGTTAGGGGTTAATGGGTTATGGGTTAAGCGTTAACGGTTTAGGTTTAGCGGTTAAAGGGTTAGGGGTTTGGGTGTTAGTGGTTTAGGGGTTTAAGGGGTTAGAGGTTTAGTGTTTAGGGGGTTAAATCGGTTAGGTTTTTAGGGGTTTAGGGGGTTAAATGCTAGGATAGGGGTTAAGGGTTTAGGGGGTTAAATGGGTTAGGGGTTGGGAATTAGGGGGTTAATGGGTTATATGTTTAGGGTTTAGGGGGTTAAATGGGTTAGAGGTTTAGGGGGTTAGGGGATTTAGCAGTTAAGGATTTTAGGGGTTAAGGGCTGTTAGGGGTTAATGGGGTTAGGGTTTAGGGGGTTAAATGGGTTACGGGTTGGGAATTAGGGGTTAAGGGGTTAGGGGTTAAGGGTTAGAGGTTTAGGGTTTAGGGGGTTAAATGGGTTAGGGGTTTAGAGGTTTATAGGGTTAGGGGATTTAGCAGTTAAGGATTTTAGGGGTCAGGGGTTAAGGGGTTAAGGGGTTAGAGGTTAAGAGGTTAGTGGTTTAGGCTTTAGGGGGTTAAATGGGTTAGGGGTTTAGAGGTTTAGGGGGTTACGGGATTTAGCAGTTAAGGATTTTAAAGGTTAGGGGTTAGGATTTAGGGGGTTAAATGGGTTAGGGGTTAGGAATGAGAGTTTAAGGGGTTAGGGGTTAAGGGTTTAGGGGGGTTTAATGGGTTAGGGGTTTAGGGGTTTAGGGGGTTAAATGGGTTAGGGGTTAAGGGTTTAGAGGTTTAGGGTTCAGGGGTTAAATGGGTTAGTGGTTTAGAGGTTTAGGATTTAGGGGATTAAATGGGTTAGGGGTTTAGGGGTATAGGGGGTTAAATGGGTTAGGGGTTGGGAATTAGGGTTTAAGGGTTAAGGGGTGAGAGGTTTAAGGTTTAGGGGGTTAAATGGGTTAGGGGTTTAGAGGTTTAGGGGGTTAGGGGATTTAGCAGTTAAGGATTTTAGGGGTTAGGGGTTATTGGGGTTAGGGTTTAAGGGGTTAAATGGGTTAGGGTTTTAGGGGATTAGGGGGTTAAATGGGTTAGGGGTCAGGAATTATGGTTTAAGGGGTTAGGGGTTAAGGGTTTAGAGGTATAGGATTTAGAGGTTTAGGGTTTAGGGGTTAAATGGGTTAGGGGTTTAGCGGGTTAAATGGGTAGGGGGTTAAGGGTTAAGAGTTTATAAGTTTAGGATTTAGGGGTTAAATGGGTTAGGGGTTTAGAGGTTTATGGTGATAAATGGGTTAGGGGTTGGGAATTAGTATTTAAGGGGTTAGGGGTTAAGGGTTTAGAGGTTTAGGGTTTAGGGGGTTAAATGAGTTAGGGGTTTAGGGCTATAGGGGGTTAAATGGGTTAGGGGTTGGGAATTAGAGTTTAAGGGGTTATGGGTTAAGGGGTTAGAGGTTTAGGGAGATAAATGGGTTAGGGGTTGGGAATTAGGGTTTAAGGGGTTAGGGGTTTAGGGGTTAGAGGTTTAGGGTTTAGGGGGTTAAATGGGTTAGGGGTTGGGAATTAGGGGTTAAGGGTTAGAGGTTTAGGGTTTAGGGGGTTTAGAGGTTTATAGGGTTAGGGGATTTAGCAGTTAAGGTTTTTAGGGGTCAAGGGTTAGGGGTTAAGGGGTTAGAGGTTAAGAGGTTATAGGTTTAGGCTTTAGGGAGTTAAATGGGTTAGGGATTTAGAGGTTTAGGGGGTTACGAGATTTAGCAGTTAAGGATTTTAAAGGTTAGGGGTTAGGGGTTAATGGGGTTAGGGTTTAGGGGGTTAATTGGGTTAGGGGTCAGGAATTAGAGTTTAAGGGGTTAGGGGTTAAGGGTTTAGGGGGTTAAATGGGTTAGGGGTTTAGGGGGTTAAATGGGTTAGGGGTTAAGGGTTTAGAGGTTTAGGGGTCAGGGGTTAAATGGGTTAGTGGTTTAGAGGTTTAGGATTTAGGGGATTAAATGGGTTAGGGGTTTAGGGGTATGGGGGGTTAAATGGGTTAGGGGTTGGGAATTAGGGTTTAAGGGTTAAGGGGTTAGAGGTTTAGGGTTTAGGGGGTTAAATGGGTTAGGGTTTTAGAGGTTTAGGGGGTTAGGGGATTTAGCAGTTAAGGATTTTAGGGGTTAGGGGTTACTGTGGTTAGGGTTTAAGGGGTTAAATGGGTTAGGGTTTTAGGGGATTAGGGGGTTAAATGGGTTAGGGGTTAGGGTTTAAGAGTTTATAAGTTTAGGATTTAGGGGTTCAATGGGTTAGGGGTTTATAGGTTTATGGCGATAAATGGGTTAGGGGTTGGGAATTGGTGTTTAAGGGGTTAGGGGTTAAGGGTTTAGAGGTTTAGGGTTTAGGGGGTTAAATGAGTTAGGGTTTTAGGGCTATAGGGGGTTAAATGGGTTAGGGGTTCGGAATTAGAGTTTAAGGGGTTATGGGTTAATGGGTTAGAGGTTTAGGGAGATAAATGGGTTAGGGGTTTGGAATTAGGGTATAAGGGGTTAGGGGTTTAGGGTTTATGGGGTTAAATGGGTTAGGGTCGGTTTAGAGGTTTAGGGGGTTAGGGGATTTAGCAGTTAAGGATTTTAGGGGTTAGGGGATAATGAGATTAGGGTTTAGGGGGTTAAATGGGTTAGGGTTTTATGGGGTTAAATTGGTTAGGGGTTGGGAATTAGGGTTTAAGGGGTTAGGGGCTAAGGATTTAGAGGTTTAGGGTTTAGGGGGTTAAATGAGTTAGGGGTTTAGAGGTTTATGGGGTTAGGGGATTTAACAGTTAAGGATTTTAGGGTTTAGGGGTTATTTTACAAAGTTTACATGATACTTTGGGTTACATTATCTATGACTTTAACAAGAAAGTTCCCCAAATTTTCTCAATTTTTTTTTTTTAAATTATGACCAAATTGAATTCACAATTTTAAAATTAAGAAAAAAAAAAGAGATCATATGTACTACTGGTTGGTTTCAAAAGGACTTTCAAAGAAAACAAAACAATACATACGTGTTTGTGCATATAGATAATGTTAAACCTCAAAGGTCCATTGGTACAAAACTTAACACAAAAATAACAGAGGGAGGAGGTTTATGTAACTTACGGCCAAAACATATGCAAAGTTTTGGGAAAACAAGCATTTCAACATAATAGAGTATTAAATCTTAGAACTAGTGCCAATGAGACTTTGGTTCATTGGTGAGGTCAAAATATTGTAACCCCATCTACAGGTGGTTCTATGCTTCTTGTAGTATATGCCCTACTCAAATGGGATGTTAAAAATAAAGAGAACGATGGTTGTGTCAAGTCTCTCGTTTGTGAAGCAAAATAGATATTGCTCAAATCTGGGACTTGACCCAAACGAAGTTCATGTTATGAAATGCAGCTCACTATGTCCAGGTGTGTTTATGGTATCCACTTCGTGTTAATAGGTCATTCCCACACAAAAGAACAAAAAAATAATAAACCCCTAAATCAATCAAATTAATACATAATAGATTGAAGGGATGGATTGTGAAGGATACATAATGCATACCTATAGGGTCATGTTTGTAGCGGCAGTTGAGGCCATAAGGACAACCCTCATCATTTTTATAATGCTTGCACTCAAGATCCCCCACATTACTTCCCCGCTGATGTTGTTGTTGAAACCCTAACCCTTCAAAATGGGTGGAATGGTTCCCATTTTCATATGGCCCCCCTCCATATGACCCTCCTCTGTATAACCCTCCTGAGCCTCCTCTGTATGGCCCTCCACCCATCACATGTGGGTATCCTCCATAGTGTGGCCCTGGAATAACCTCGTTAGCCCCGGGGTTAGGGTTGAGAGTGGGGTTAGGGTTAGGGTTAGTCCCTGTTGCATTGGGATTAAACCCATGACCCTAGTTGGGGTTAGGTGTAGAGTGATAATTAATTCCAGAACTGATATTCATGCCAGGATTCATATTCATGTTTCCAGCGGATGAGGATGTGTTCTAGGGCATACCGTTAGCACCATTTGTGTCATAACCGCGAGATTTCTTCAACATGGGCTCGAAGGAATCCATGTTTACAAGCTACCAAAGGGAGGCAAGATTCAAACTTGGGTTGCAAATGTCATAGTTCAACAAAAAAAAACTAACTGAGTTTGTGTGAAAATGATCATTAGAGGAAAGCATATACCCACGTATAATTATGATGATAATGGAATGGATAGAGGGTTTCTCAATTGATGACAAATTAATGAGGTAAAAAGTAGAAAACCGCTAAAAAAACAACAATTCCAACCAACTACCGAACAAATGAATTAGCGTATTAGAGAAGCTAAGGTAACGAGGAGAATTAATTTAGAGAACTAGGGTTATCGCTTTGCACATTTGCGTGGGTGACTGTTTATCTATTCGTATATAGCTCGAGTGATGTTGTAATATCTATATATAGCTGGAGTGACGTCGCTGCTTACATGTCATATATGTTGTATGCTATTTGGTGTTCTTTATGTTTTATATGTGTTTTGGTGCCTCTGGCCCAACCGTTTATGGAAAATGTCCCTATTCTCTCATTTGTATTTTTTTGCATCTGGTGCAAATTTTTGTGAACAAACTCAGTCGGGCTAAGACCACCTCTTTTGTAAGCGATTATATGTACTCTTTTTCTCCTACATGAATAGAACATTGACCTACAAAAAAACAAAGGTTCATACAACATTAAAATATTAATTAAGGTTCATACTTAAATTAATAAAGGTTCATACCTATTTACTAAATAGGTCTATAAATATATATTTTAGGTTTATCTATTTAGTATTTATCAAATGTAAATATGACAATTTAATACTATATTTAAATGAACCCACACATTTAACATAAGAAATGTTATATTTATCTATTTGTTAAATGTAAATATGAAGATTTAACCTTAGATTTAAAACAACTCACAATTTTAACATAGATCAATGAAGTTTAAAAATTAAACTTTATGGCCGAATATTAAATATAAATATAAATGTTAATTTGACTATCTAAATATTACATTTACTAAAATTATAATGAAGTTATTAGTCTAAAGTTAATATATGATACATGCAATTATGTTAATTGTAGATGAATCCATGTGTAGTGTTAAACTTTAGAGACAAAAGGGTATTCATAATTTTAACACTGTAAATTCAGAGACCCCTTTGTCTCTAAATTTTAATAGTGAAAATGGATTTAGAGACACCTATACTGAAATGTAACACTTTGGTACCAAAATTGCAATTTTCCATTTATGGAGTGACAAAATTAAAAATTACTGACATAAATGACTAATTCATATACTTGTTTACTTGTTATTTGGCCATATTTTTATTCTTGGACTATAATATTCATTTACATTAATAATTATTAATTTTGTCAATTATTGTCTAGTCATTTATTTTAATCCTAGACTAAATTAGTCATTTAAGTTAGTCGCTTTTAGTTTAGTCACTTATTATCTAGTCATATATTTGATCCCTAGAATAAATTATTCATTTAAGTTAGTCGCTTTTAGTTTAGTCACTTATTATCTAGTCGTATATTTTATTCCAAGACTAAATTGGTCATTTAAATTAGTCATTTTTAGTTTGGTCGCTTAAAATTGCTCAAAATTAGTAGTAATTCACTTGAAATAATTGCGGTGACTAACATTTTTAGTCACCTAGTCATTAATTTCATCATTTTTTACTAGTGATCACATGCATGCATAACATGTCTTCTAATATTTGATTGACCCTTTCGGTTTGTCCATCCATTTGAGGATGATAAGTTGTACTAAACTGGATATGTGTTCCCAAACCAGTGAATAGTGCCTTCCATAAAGTTGACGTGAAATTTACATCTCGATCTGAGATGACGAGTCTCGGTATGCCGTGCAGTCTAAATATTTCCATCATGAAAATTTCAACAATCTGTACGGTCTTGTAAGTTGATTGGACAGGTATGAAATGAGCTACATTGCTGAGCCTATCCACCACCACCATAATTGAATCATTGTGTCTCCTGCTTCTTGGTAAACCTGTGATGAAATCAACTGAAATGTCTTCCCATTTCCATTTTGGTATGGGAATAGGCTGAAGCAGTACTACTCGATGTTGGTGCTCCACCTTGACTTGTTGACACTCTAAACATTTTGTCAGGTATTCAGCAATGTTTTTACACATTCCGGGCCAGAATTAGTCCTTTATAATTGTTGTTAGAATCTTTTTATATCTGGGATGTCCAGCATAGGAACTCCGATGATATTCATTCAAAATCAACTCCTTCAATATCATTTGATTTGGAATAAATATCTTCCCTCGAAATATCAAAATTTGTTTATGAGTAATTACATAATATGATTGCTTTTTTTTTTTTTTTTTGCCTCTCTTGCTTGCTGACATAATATTTAATACTCAGGTTCTCTCTTTTCTGCCTCCATGATTTTCTCCTAGAACTTAAATTTGGCTTGATTAAAGTAAAGTTCATAGATACAATGTAGTTTCCTACTTAAAGCATCAGATACACGGTTCTCCTTACCTTTTACATGTTGGATGTCAAAATCAAATTCACTTAGGAATGCATTCCATCTTGCTTGGTGGGCATTCAAATGAAATTGTTTAAAGTATCTAGTTAGGATACTATGGTCGGTTCTTAGCACAAACCTTTTCCCAAACAAGTAATGTCTCCAAATTCGAAGGGCATGTACTACTGCAGTCAACTATAAATCATAGACAAAGTATCACTACTCATGGTCCTTTAGCTTCCTAGATTCATACGCTATGACCTTTGCATATCATGTCAATACTGTTCCCACCCCTTCCTTGCAAGCATCAGTGAAGACTTCAAATTCTCTACTTGGGTTCGCCACTTTAAATATAGGGGCAGTAGTTAATAGTTCCTTTAATCGTTCAAAAATAGCTTGACACTCATTAGTCCATTTAAATACTCGCCCCTTCCACTGCAAGGAAATATTAATGGGAAAGGCTATCTTAGAGAAGCCTTTGATGAGTTGTCGGTAGTAACCATCCAAGCCCATTAAAGAACATATGTCTGCTACATTTCTAGTAACTCTCCATTCCATAATAGTTTTTATCTTTTCACGGTCTACCGAGATCCCTTCAGTTGATATTACATGGCCCAAATATTGGATCTGTTCTTTGTAAAAATCACATTTGCTAAACTTGGCATAGAGTTGATGTTCTTGCAAAATTTTCAACACCAAGCGTAGATGTTCTTTGTGTTCTTCAATATTTTTAGAATAGATCAATATATCATTGATGAACATTAAAACAAATTTATCCAAAAATTGGTGAAAGATACCATGCATCAGACTCATGAAAATTGTTGGTGCATTGGTTAATCCGAACGGCAACACCACAAATTCATAATGTCCGTACCTGGTACGAAAGGTTATTTTGGATATGTCCTCACCCTTAATCCGTATGTGGTGATACCCAAATCTCAGGTCAATATTTGAAAATATCGTTGCTCCTTTTACCTGATCAAAAAGATCGTCTATACGTGGAAATGGGTATTTGTTTTTGGCAGCCTACTTATTAAGCTGTCAGTAATCCATGCACATCTGTATCGTACCATCTTTATTTTTAACGAACAACACTGGTTTTCCCCAAGTGGACACACTTGGTCGAATATACCCTTTGTCCAATAATTCTTGCAGCTACATTTTTAATTCTGTTAACTCAGGCACACTCATTATGTATGGTGCTCGTGACACAGGAAATGCTCGGGGTAGTAACTCTATAGTAAAATCAATATCTCATTTTGGGGGTAATCCTGGAATATTTTCAGGAAACACGTCCATAAAATCCTGAAAAACTAGAATATTTTCAAACATTAGGGTCTTGTCTTTGGAGCTAGTAAACCCCACCTGAATAGCATAAAGTTGACACCCCTTTCTAATGTATTTACCCAACAGGGTTGCAATGATGGGGCACAATTGAAGTTTTTTCTTAATTCCTTGTAATTCTTGACGTGTTCCATCTTCTGCCTTAAAATGGATAATTTTCTCCTTGCAATCTACCAGTGACCAATGTCTTTCTAACCATTCCATTCCCAAAATGTATCATAGGAGCCCAAAGGTAGAATATTCAATTAAAAAATTATATGTTGTCTTCCTATTTCCAGGATACAATTTGAGATTTTAGCATTAACTCTTTTCCTTGCTCTAGTAGCCAATTGTACCAACTAGGGAATTTTAAATCTTTGGATTTGCAGTTTACAGTTTTCAACTACTTGGGGATTTCTATAACTTAAACTGGCACCAGGATTAACCAAAATGGAAACATTTTGGGAATATAACTTACCTTCCAGTTCTATCATTGTTGGCTTCAAATCCGCTTGGCGATCTTATAGTGCAACAATGATCCTCGGTATGTTTCGTGCAACATGCTCTACTGTAGATTCCTCTTGCAGATTGGTTGTAACTTCATTTCTTCCACGATGAGGGAAATTATTAAAGTAATGTACCTCACCGCATCCCCAACATTGTATCGGTGGTTTCTGGGACTGTCCAAGTTCTGGCCTACTGGATACTTCAGTAGGTTGTTCATCAACTGACCATTCGGGATTTTGTTGGTTTTTCCAATTTTATTTTATTTTATGGATTTCTCGCAACATTTTTATAATTTCTTGGTCTGTTATTTTTAAAATTCGAGGGACCTTTCTGCCTTTTCTTTGGTGGCCAGCTTCTGCCAAATTCACCTTTTTCCTTGGACTGCTGATAGCGCATTCGTGCTTTTTGAATCACCTCATTCATAGTATTTGGGTTCACAAATTCGATCCTATCCTTCATGTGAGAAGGCAAGCTACTCAAGAATCATTGTAATTTTTCTTTTTCATCTCTCAAATATGGTATGTATCTTAACAAAGAGGTAAATTTAAGGATGAAATCATCCTTAGACAGTTGACCCAACCTTAATTCCTGAAACTCTTGAGATTTTTCATCATTAAATTGCTCTGTTAGATACTTGTCCTTAAAATACTGCGGGAACTCATCAAGAGTCACATTCTGGTCTTCAATTCCCCACACATTTTTCACCTCTTCCCACCATAATGTATCTTTTGCCCACAATTTATAAATATCCAAGCGAGCCTTGAGTTTGTTGTTATACTCATAGACTTGAAAATATTTTTTCATATTATTTATCCATGCTTCCGCCAAATTTTCAGCCTCTCCATCGAATGTAGGAGGTTTAATTTTCTGGAACTCTCGTTGCAGCTCTACTTTCTACTTTTTCAGCTCTTTCTGATCTGAAAAATTCCCAGATTCTGCTTCATTATAGGTTCTACTCTTGTTACTTTGCTGGGTACGACTTCCTTCCAGATTTTCATTAACTTCTTGTTGTTTCTCTCCTTCTTCATGGGTGTCCCTCTCTTGACTAGGTTGTGTCGTAGGATGATTCTGCGTATTCGAGAGACTCTTAAGTTTCCTCTCTTTCTCCCTCATCAACCTTTCATTGTCACTTCGTACTTGAATCATTGCTCTTTGGAGTTGTTGAACCGTATCAAAGAATCTCTTGGTTTGGCGTTGTTGTTCTTCCAACAATCTACTATTTTCTTGGTGTTGGTCCAAACTCAATTGTACCCACATTTTTGGATTAGACATGGGATGGAATTCCCCTGTAGTTGTTGGATTTCGATGAATGGACCCTCTCCTTGTTGGAACTTACCAAAAATCTTCCTGTCACTGTGCACATTTAAAAAAAAAAATGAAATAGCAAAGTTATTTAAATAACCCATCTGGCCCCAAAGTGTAACCACGTTATGATACCACTTGTCACCACTATCAAACACTTACCATAAATTTTTTTTTTTATTACTATTACTGCACCCAAACATTAATTCATTTGTTATAATAAGGTGTTTACAATATCACTATTTAGTATATCATAACATACAATATTTAGGTCATTATGTGAGTGGTACATTAAGTTTGATTTGTAGCTCTTTTTATGCTGCATATGCATGGTTATAATTCCTACGGTCCTTTGGTTGAATAACATTATGAATTGAATCAAATTTATATTTCATACTTGGATTTGGCGATCATTCACACATGCAACTTATAAATCAGAAATCAATATTCAATGAGTAATTTAATAATTTTTCAATTCACGTTTAATGGAGATTCTGGTTACTTGTCCATGTGAATGGCTGGCAGCTATCAGGTACTAATTATTTGTGGATATTTGTGCTCATCGTTGATTTGGAGAACCCTATATCTGATGGTGGAGAATTCATCGGGAGGGTCTAGGGTAACTACCTGACCTTATGCACTGCACTCCCAGCTCATTTGCGTTATGCTCTGATATGTTTTCTACTTTGCAAATTTTCGTCTTCCAACTCTTCATTCCAACAGCTAAGGTAGTTCTCGTCATTCCTCAGTGATCTTAGTCACGGTTCTACTTGACTCGGGTTGTGTCTTTTTGCTCAGAATTTTTTTGTGAAACCAGCTCCAAAAAGAGAAGAAAAGAGATATCAACGCCTTAGAAATAAGCCACTTCGAGGGGGAAACCTCCAATACATTACATGAATGAAAAATTCTTGGATGATGAAAATGATCAAAACCTCCTTCTATATATAGGAGTCCATGGGGCCACAATATAATCCTAGTGGGGCCACAATGTAATCCTAGTATACCTAACAATAATAATTTAAGGGCACAATAATAACAATATGGGGTTTATAGGGGTAAAACAATAACAATAAGGAGGGCTACACTAACATGATAAGGGACTACACTATCAATATAGGGACTTAACATGCCCCCCTCCTTCAAACAAGTATTGTCCTCAACACTTGAGTAGCTCTGGGTGCTTCTGTATAAAATTCTCATCCTCCCATGTAGAATCTTCAGTGGGTAAGTTCTTCCACTTGATGAGATACTCTAAAATTGATCGATTCTGTAGCTTTCGAGTTCTTGTTTTCATGACCGCTTCAAGTTCCAATATGATTTTTCCTTCCTCATCAAATTCTGGAAATATTGTTTAAATTGGAATATTTTCACCTATAACCTTCTTTAAGCATGAAACATGGAAAATTGGATGCACTCGTGAAGAAGCAGGAAGCTCCAATTTGTATGCCATAACACCAATGTTTTGTAACACCTTATAAGGACCATAGTACTTTGGCGACAATTTATTATCGTTCTTAGCCTTCTTGAGGGACATTTGTTTATATGGTTGTAGCCGTAAAAATACCTAGTCTCTTACATCAAAATTTCTCTCGCTGCAATGTTGATTTGCTTGTTGTTTCATTCGTTTTTGTGCCAATTTCAGGTTATCCTTTAAGAGTTGGAGAACTTCTTGTTGATGCTCGACGTGATATTCCACTACTTGAACCTTCGAATTTTCTCTTAAAGATGATGTGATGGATGGTGGATGATATCCAAAAAGTGCCATAAATGGGGTCATTTTTGCTGCAGTATGGAAGGAAGTGTTATACCACCATTCAGCGAAAGTTAACCACTTGACCCATTGTATTTTTTTATCAGATAAAAAACAACG
This sequence comes from Pinus albicaulis, assembly GCA_034641835.2. Lineage (NCBI taxonomy): Eukaryota > Viridiplantae > Streptophyta > Pinopsida > Pinales > Pinaceae > Pinus > Pinus albicaulis. The sequence goes on along the minus strand of JAXQQM020092380.1, from coordinate 16,038 downwards.
AATATATCCTTCTAAACATTTATTTACTATCTTAGTTTGACCATTGGATTGAGGATGAAATGATGAGCTATGAGCTAATTGAGTACCCAAACAAGAAAATAAATTTGTCCAAAAATTTACAATAAAAATGGGATCTCTGTCACTCACAATAACCCTTGGGTTTCCATGTAGCTTTTGAATTATACTCGCCTCTAACATTTCTGCAATCATACGTTGAATTTCACTCTTTTGGACATAAGGATATCTATAAAGCTTGATGTTTGGAGGAACACTTCCCGGAATCAAATGAATAGCATGATCATGATCACAAATAGGTGGGAGCCCTTTGCAAGTTTCAAAAACCTTGGAATGCTTGTCCAAGGCTTTTTGGAGATCTACATAAATAGATGATTTTGATGTTGGAACTTCTAGTGAGAATAATTGTGAAATTACGCCCCGTTGTTCTTTCCTTAGAAGCTTTGTCATGACATTAGAGCTTATTATCTTTCCTGGCTTCCCTGCAATACCCCGTAATTCAACTTCCTTTCCTTCTGAAAAAATTTCAAGAAAATTTGTTGAAAACTAAAAGCTACTGTCCCCAAAGATTGTAACCATTGTATTCCTAGTACAACATCAGCACCTCCCATAGGAATGGAAAGCATTGGACTATTCAATACATATTCCCCCATGTTTAGCTTTATATTATGGCATTTTCCAGAGAAATTTATAGTTCCTCCATTTGCAACCATCACTTGAAATTCTGGTGCTGGGTATAGGAAACAATTCAATTCCTTCGAAACCTTACAATGAATAAAATTATGGGTACTACCTGAATCAATCAACACTATTACATTTTTCTTCCTGATATGTCCTTCTATCTTGAGAGTTTGAGGAGTGGTAATTCCTTCCAATGCATTACACGATATGGTCAGACTCATTTCCTCTTCTCAGGTTGGTTCTTGGTGTATATCATCTTCTTGTTCATTTTCTTCTTCCTCTTCACAATCTATGTAAAATTTCTTCTCAGCACACTTATGACCTTTAGTGTATTTTCTATCACAACTATAGCAAAGCCCTTTTCTCTTTTTTCTTCCAATTGTTGTGGTGTCAACCTTGTAGGTTGTGGAAATCTAGGAGTAGCAACACTTCCCTCTTTATAGAAGTGAGTGGTAGGCTTCCTTTTTGCCATAATTTTACATTCAATTTTTCTTGCCAACTTGAATGCCTTCTCCAATGAATCAGGTTCCAAAACACGAACTTCATGTTGGATGTTATCCTTTAAAGTACCTATGAAGAGATCAAACATGTGTTTCTCTGGAATATCAGTTACCCTTATATGCAATTTTTGGAAGTCCTCAATGTGCTCCCCCACTAAAACCTTTTGTTTGAGATTTATCAATTGGCTAAAGAAGGTGTTGCTCTTTGTATCCTCATAATGTGCTTCCATAAAAATTGACCAAGTGACAATTTTTCTACGGGAATAAAGCCATCGATACCATACAAATGTATTTTGTTCTAAATGTAAAGTTTCAATGTGTACCTTTTGTGTGTTTTTCACATTATTGAGATTAAAATATTTCTCCATTTGTAGTATCAATGTTACAGGATCCTTTCCATCAAACTTACTCATATCCATTTTTGGAATATGGTGGTTCTTCCCACCAACATTAGAGTTTATGAAATCACGATCGATCTTAGCTTCCATGTTATCCATCTTAGATTCCATGCCATCTTCCATGCCATCTATCTTAGCTTCCATGACATTCTTCAAACCATCCATCTTAGAGTCCACAACTTTCTTCAAACCATCCATCTTAGTTTCCACACCTTTCTTCAAAACTTCCATGTCATTTTTTGTTTCTCTTTGCGAGAGCATAATTTGTTGCACTTTCTCTTGTAAATTTGATATGTCATGTTGCCATTCTTCGTCTTCATGAGTCATAGTAGAGCCTTATAAAGGCTTAATGGGTGTTGAATTATTTTTAGGGGCCATTTTAGAATCTAATACTGATATATATTCTATAATATTCCCTTGGAATCGATTCACAAAACTTATGCAATTCAGGAAAAAAAATACACACCTTTTACTTACTTTTGAAGAGCTCTATATTGAAATTGAATTATCTCTGTAATTGCAGATCCTCAATATCCAAAATTTGGCCTTGTAGTAACCCTTTGAAGCTTCTTTCAAATGTCATAGGTTTGACCTGATTTGGATTCTTCAAGGAAAATTTATGTCCAATCTTCCACAATGATCCAATTATGGACTCGTTCAGTAGAGAAAACTTGTACGACTTGCCACGTGTCACTGTTTCCTCCTTTGGCTCTGCAATTGAGGAAAGAAACTACAGTCCGTGTACTTGCGGCCACTTTTTACAGCATTCCAATCCGATGCTTAGAGAGAGAGTTATGAATATTTTCCCACGATAACCTCTTTGAGATGAAATTCGGGAGCCTAAAAAATACCTAACTTCCACAGATCATATCTTTGACAATATTGCGAACCAAGCTCTGAAATTTTGTGACGATGTTCCTCAATATTTCTACTTCGCTCTCTAAAAATTTCAGCTTCTCAAACTTCGTAGAAAAAAATTATAGCACAAATTTCGCGATGACCTGTTTAGGTTAAATTCAGGAGCTTGCAAAATTCTCTAACTTCCACAGATCATATCTCTGAAAATATTGCAAACCAATCTCTGAAAATATTGTGAACCAAGCATTTCAACAGATAATAGCCAAAGAATCCAAAGGAATATGTGGATTGTAAGGTCACGTATTAATCATGAACAAATGCCACCAGAAATATGATGCACTGCATTATCAATTGGTCAATGCATAAGCATTATTTTTTTGGCTTTGTTGTATTCAGGACATCATGTTAGTGTGGCAGGAGTCATTGTATCCACAAATCTACTGCAATATGTTTAGATTCTGAAATATGTTTGTCTATTTAGTATTTACCATGTTGTTCTTAGCCTTGTGTTTGTCTTGTAATTATATATGGAATTGCAATGTGATTTTGCAAAAAGAAAAAAAAAACTTGTTAAACTCCATTATTATATATGAAATTGAAATGTGATTTTGCCCACCGAAAAAAGAAATCTTAAAAAACTTGTTAGAATTCCATTTCTTATTATTATGTCATCAGATGGTTTTTTGGTCTTACTGGTATGTATCCATATATACAAGGTATTGTGACACATTTTTTTACATTATGGCCATTACAATAACAATATGTTTCAACAGTCAACATGGAAGTAGGTTTCAATAGTAAACATGAAATTAATTATTGTCGTAACCCCTTTGCTAGATCTGGGTTGGGATAGTTCTTGGTAGGTGAAGTTACAATGGAAGTTATATGAAACTGTTGAACTAATAGTGTGTAAAAGTAAAAGCTTATTTTATTTAGATGTAATTGGTATCTTTGTTTATCAGGTTTTTTTGGTAGCTAATACAATTTTAATATTTATGGAGATTATTTGAATTTAGGCTTTTGTGATCCATGATGTAATTAGTACCAAAAGATGTCCCAACATTTATGGATATTAATAATTAATTAGGGAAAAGTGCACTGACAATATATCTTTATATTTAATACTATGTTAACATATTTCTTAAATTGGGTAATCATTATTACTTATGCATCCCTCACATGCATGCTCTCACATAGTCTAGGGTATTGCTTAATTGACCTATTCACCCTTGTATTGTTTTTTCCTTGTTGGTCTTGAGATGTTGAATGGAGTGGAGAAATGGGGTAACATGAGAAGACCAAAAATACAATGATTCTCAAAATTTAGATTATTTCTTAAGGACTAAATCCCTAATAACCTCATTTTCCTCTATCATATAACCATTCACATCTTAGGAAATGACGATTTAAAAGCTATGCATTGGTCTATCTTTATTGGATCTATCTAGAAGCATTTCTCTAGGAAATCTTGGATCAACAAGCAACTCCTCTATGCATCTAATATGGTACATAATGGTGAAGGGATTGGAAATATGGCTCCATAAAGACTCACCAATGCTCATCTCGAGCATGTTTCAACAAAGACAACAAAATATCAGAAGTGGGCTAGTACTCCAATGTATCAAGCCCACCACTTATAGAACGAGCCACTAAAATTCTTCTCCTCAATTCAATTGAAAATTGTTTTAACTTTGGGGTTGATATGACACTTGTTTTTTTCTCATGTACATGTATAAAATGAATGTATGTAACATGTTAATAGTTACCTTAAAATGTGTGAAGATGTTTTTAAGATGTTTATTGTTTACTAGTTACATCTTTATGTTTGTGTATCTGAGTAGGCATTTGTTACTAGTAAAAATGGCCAATTAGTTACTAAAAAAATGACTAAAATTTGCATATAAACGACTATTTTTCGGTCGGTGACCAATAGTAGCTAATTTACAGTATCTTATAACGTGACCAACTTTTAGTCGTTTTTAGCTTAGTCATTAATTGGTTGTCTCAAATTTATTATCTAGTAGTATATTTAGTCATAAATTTAGTCATTGATTTAGTCATTAATTCCCACAATTAACGACCAAATATACAACAAAATATATAACTAAATGATTATCCAAGAAAACCAATTAATGACCAAAGAAATATGACCAAAATGTTGGTCATGTTATAAGATACTGTAAATTAGCTACTAATAGTCATATATATACAAATTTTAGTCATTGTTTGAAACAAATTAATGACCAAATAAATATGACTAAATTTTAGTCGTGTTATAAGATACTGTAAATTAGCTACTAATAGTCAAATATATGTAATTTTTAACCATTGTTTGAAACTAATTAATGACCAAAGAAATATGACTAAATTTTGGTCGTGTTATAAGATATTGTAAATTAGCTACTAATAGTGGTATATATGCAAAATTTAGTCCTCATTTCTAGTCACAAATTTATCATTTGTAGTATTCATTTATTTATTTTTGGCAGTTTCATATTCATTATATAAATGACCACTTAGTAGTTTATATTCATTTCATTTACTTTCATTAACAATCATTATAAGAAACTAATTTATTCGTATATTCATTTTATTTGTGTTCATCATTAATAAACATAAACCACTAATTTAGTAGTTTTAGATTGTTTTTATGTGTTCACTATTAATCAATATAAATTAATTAGTACGATTTTGCAACTAAATTAAAAAAAAAAATTGGCATACAATTTACTTGTTCACATAATATGAAAACACAAAGTTACATATGTTAAATACAATAGTAAGTAATATCAAGTGAAACTATAAATAATTTCAACAACATAAATTATATTATATAAAATATCAAGTATTACAATATGAGTTTCCAACTTAATATTGGTTGGAGTACAATTTACACATGAAATATTGTTTCATCACTTCAAAACATTATCATTGTGTTTCCAATGCATTGCAGGTGAATTCACCAACTCTGAAGACTTGACCATCAATCTCCATGTGTGTCTTATGCGAGATATTGACTCTACAGGTACCACTAAATCAGTTCTCTTCTCTCTCTCTTTAATTTGCATTTTGTCGCTCCATTGTTATTGTCCTCCTCTTTTTTTAATTCATGCTTCTTACCATCAATATTGAGTTCCTTTCTTGAAAAAGAAAGAAGATACAATGCAGAGTATAAGACATGAAAGACGATGAACACTGGAATATAAACTGAAGTATACTATAAAATATTTATACGATATATACCTCAACATCAACAATATTGTCAGTGTCATCTTTCCCCATAAAAACAAGAAACTCGAATAAGTTTTCTTAAGTTGGGCAATAGTGGGTTCTATGTGGCCAAATGATGTGTATAAACAAAGAAAATAAAACGTCACCATAGAAAATAACACCTTAGTAAAATTAGTATTCAACATTGAAGGAAAGATTATGCACAATCATGCCAACTAAGTTACATGATAAATATATCAAGTTGTGGATTGCTTATACAATATGGGAGTGCAAAAAAAACTCCTAGAAATTGTCAAAGCTAAGTCTAAAATAAAATAAAATGAAGTAAAAAGTATACACTAATAGGATAGCCTCGTATACATGTATATAACTAGATAATTTAGAAGGCTAAGTGAATAAATACAGGGCTAGAGGTCGATGATGTCAAGAATGCCCAAGTATGATGAGCATTTCTTCAAATAAGAACTACTATTTGGGTCCATAATCACATATGAATAAGCCAACTAGTCTATATCAAATTATTAGTGTTTTTCTTATGTTTCTGTATCACTACAATATAAGTGGATAAATTGAAAATACAATTATGTTCCCATTGTGTTCCTCACTTGTGGTACAATATATTAGCTGTGATTTGGAGCAAATTTCCAACATCGAAAATATGTAGCAATCACCACTAGTAATCCCCCAAAAATGATTATTTTGAAATGTAACTTTCAGATTCCAGTTTCTAAATGATTCTTGAATGGAAAATCCACACCGAATTACAACACCAAACTTCTAATTAATTGAGAGTACACATGTGGCCATCCTCAATCACTCAAACTCAAAACATCATTGATCATTATAATAAAAAAATAAAACAAGTAGTTTTGATATGTTTTGCAGATTTACATGCAAAGCACCAATAGTTTTCCCATATTTACCATACTTGTAACTTCCAAGATATAACACATTGATTGATCTTTTACAGAAAATACTTGATCCAACAAAAACAATAATTTAACATATTACAACAATACCATCAATGTTTGATCCTCCATTAGTTCAAAATAGTTAGCACAAAAACTTCAAGAAAGAACAACAAGTATAAATAAAAATTCAATCAATTAATAATCAATCAAAAAAGGACAAGATTTTTACTGAAGCTTGATAAACAACTATAACACTGCAACTAGTGGTGTTGTTCAAAGAGAAATACTACCTAGAGAACTCATCTTCCAAATTTTTTGCTCTATCCATGAAGTTTTTTTATATCCTCAAAACAAAATTCGCATTCAATCTTTTAGGTTTCTGAAGCTACCCAAAGGCCTTACCAAATGAAATAGTGAATTTCATTGATTTTCATAAAATGCTTATGGTACTAAAAAATAATAGTTTGGCCATGTGATAGACAATTCAAGCATGTAAAAAATTGTGTACAATATTTCTTATAAGACTTCATGTTAAAAGGAAAACTTGCATATTTCAAATAGAAAAAACATGTTTAGAAGAGAAACATTATCACAATGACCTATATTTTGTTGCATGGGTTATTCCTAAAATAGGGAGATACCCCAACGAACATGAATTTTTGCTAAGCAGATGTGCATGAAACAAGTTCCTTGCCAATCAATCGGACAACCATCCCACTATTCCTTCTAATAGGTGCAACCATTGACATAGAAAAATTGTACTGAAACAAAATTCTAATCAATGTAGTGAAACAGTTGTACACAAAAATATTTGCATACAAACCTGGGGATGAACGAATCAAAAAGGATTGAAGGGGTCACATATCCAAAAATATTTGACTCCTCTGCCATCCTAGGAATCACCCTTCTCGCAATGTCACCAAGATACATTCTCGAAACCAGTTTCTCAAAACCCTGAAGAAAGATACAAAGAACCATTATAACTTCTTCAAATTATATTTTAGGTAATCAATAACCCTACAAAGTTGAGCAATGAAAAGTTTCATGCTAGAAATTAGGAATTTTCCTGATCACCTGGATTCAAGCTATCTGCATCTAAATAATTGTCATAACGAGTCTGTGGCAGATGACTAGACCAGAAATTTCCGCATTCCATGTTGATTACCTAATCAACAAATCCAATTCCAAATAGTTCTTACAGTCCAAACTCCATAACATTAACTAAAGGTGCAAAATAAATATTCATTGATATATTCAGCAAGTATCCTTAGCGAGCTCTGCTAGGGTTGCTTCAGCTCAACCGTAACCTTCTGTGTCGTCAATCCTCTACTCTTCCCCCGTCGTGCACTGCTTCTGCAAGGTTCTGAACCCTTCCAAGCCGAGGTGGAAGCCCCCACGTCAGGCCCCCCACCACAGCAGGAGAGACCATAGTCCTACTGCGATGCAGCAAACCGGACCCCCTTCATGCAAGGCCAGCCTCTCAATGGATCGAATGGCTCCTCCTCATTCGCGGAAAACCCAGTTATGGGGGCGCAGTGGCAAGCAAAGGGTGGTAGAAGTTGTTGCCTTCCTAAGGCAGCAATCAACCCCAAATTTTTCATTCCTAACAACCACCTGGAAAAAGCTCAACAATATATGAAAGATCATGCAATGATCTGTACGTTTTTTGGGATCTGGCCTAGAGATCAAGATATTTTGGCTTGGATCCAAAACAAGTGGTCCCCAAAGGGAAATATCGAGCTTCGAATCAGGGCCAAAGGGTTCTTTAATATGATCTTTGAAGATCTAGAACACCGCAAGCAAATCTTTGAGAATGGACCATATTTTATGGGAAGTGAAAGCCTCTTCATCCGCTATTGGGAGGAATTCTACAACCCGAACAAAGAGGAATTCACTGCGGCTCTTGTCTAAGTTCATCTCTACTCCCTCCCTGACGATTTCTGGGAGCCTGATATCCTGGAGGAATCGGAAACTCAATAGGTGCGTTTTTTAAGATCTCGGAGATCACCAAACGCCGACGGCATACAACCTGTGCCCGGATCTGTGTCCATATGAATATATCTCGACCGTTGTTGAAATCTATCAATCTGGTCTACGACTCTACATGGAAACAACCATTGGATTATGAACGTGTTCCTTTCAAATGCCACAGGTGCCATGAGTATGATCATCTCTTCCACGACTACCTGTTAACAGTAGTAGAAGAGGCTCCTGCGACTGCGCTAGCTAAGGATGGTGATGGCTTTCAATCAGTTCAAGGGCGTCGATTCAGGGCCACTCGGCCACAACATTCAAATCAGCATTCCAATCCTCTTGATCATTCGAGCCCCCAATCGCATGCCTGCCCCAAGCCTCGTCCTCCTCCACTAAGTCGATGCCTCCTGAATCTAAAAACTCCTTCACGGCCCTTGCCGAAAAATCCCTGGCCCTCGTCCATTCCCCCCAATCCCAATCCCTCTCTTCATCCCATGGAGCTCCTCAATCGATGGAAATCGAAAAGCTACTCTCCTCCAAGAGAAAGATCCCTGAGCACACTGAATCAGATCGGCACATCCAGGAGGTCCTGAGGAAAATGAGTAGGATCCTAAAAGCTAAGGAGCGACACAATAGGCTCAAAGTAGAGGAGAAATTTTTTTTGGAAATATTCAAAAGCTCGAGCAAGACAAGCATCAAAGATATCCCAGGTAATCAACTGAACCATTTTGGCACCCTTTTCAACCAATGGATGGCTCATCCTAGACGAGCAGACTCAGGTCTCCACAATATGGGTACAGAGGGAAACCCCCTTAGCATAAAACTCCAAGACCCTAAGGGATATGATAAGAGCAAGAAGGGCCGCAAATCTACCAAAGAGCTTATTCATGAAGCCAAAGAACTTTTGTTAAACTCAGGGCAGATGGGACAATTGACGAATTTCTTTCCCAGATCTGTCGCTCCTTCCTCATGAAGATCATGTCATGGAATATCAAGGGCCTTCAGAAACCCGGGGAAGATATGATCCCTTAAGGACAAAATAGGAAATTACAAACCTTAGATAGTTATTCTGCAGGAGACGAAGGTGATTGCCGAAAAAGTTAAGGAAAAAAAAGAGATGTTGGAGGAATAGCCAAGCCATGACGATAGAAGCCACCGGAGCTGTCGGGGGCATAGCAATTCTTTGGGACCCAGGACGTGTTATCTTGGAAGACTGGGTCGGCAACAAATTCACGTTTTTGGCCTCGATTCGCTTGACAGGTGAACACTGGTGGAGGAGACTAACTGTGGTCTACGGGCCAGCTATGCCTCATAACAAATCGATTTTCCTCATGCATCTGAAAAGCCTTAGCAGGTTATGGGCTAAGGAAGATTGGATCCTGAGAGGGGATTTCAACTTGATTCAAAAACCTGGAAGAAAAGTGTGGGGGAGTCTGTTGATTAGACCCATCCTCGCATGCCTTCAACGACACTATTGAGGATCTCCGCCTCGTTGATGCCATCCCCCGCCAAGGGCTTCATACCTGGAACAATTAACGAGGGGGAGAGAACCAAATTTCTTGCAGGCTAGATAAGTTCCTCTTCTCGGAGCACCTTATCATGACCGACCCTCGACTCTCCTCTGAGATCCTCCCCTCCATCAGCTTGGATCACTAGGCTATCAGTGTGGATCTATCCTCGTCTACCCCCCCCCCCCCCTTCGTTCTGGTTCGATAGTTTTTGGTTGCGACACCCGGGATTCGTGGATCAATTAGCTTCGTGGTGGACAATCTTGGGTACACCACCTAGTAACAAAATTCAATCTTTCCAGAAGAAGCAGCAAGGCCTCAAAGACCATATCAAAGCATGGAACTCGGAAACTTTCGGGGATATTCTTGAGGAAAAGAGGAAGTTGGAAGCCAACCTGGAGGAAGTAGAACAACGAATTATCCAGGACGGCCGCACGGAAGAGCTAGCCCAAAAAGAAGATCTCTTGATCAAGGACCTGGAGGAACGGAAGCAGCAGGAGGAAATATTGTGGCGGAAAAAATCCAAAATTTAGTGGTGGAGAGAAGGGGAACAAAACACAAAATCCTTCCACCAATCCATGATCTATCATTGGTAAAGCAATAGAATCACCCACCTGCAGGCGACCGACGGCTCCTGCCTAGACCGCCACGAAGACATTGCGACGGAACTACAAGCATTCTTCTCTTCCCTGCTGCACGATGAAGGTTATGATATATCGAAGGCTCTGTGTAAAGTTACCTAAAATATCCCCTCTTTGATCTCGTAAAACCAAAATGAAGCTCTTCTAAGCCCAATCTCCCTTTCGGAAGTAGAGGAAGTCATGAATGCCCTGCCTTCAAATACGACCCCAGGACCGGACGGCTTTACTGCAAAATTTTTCAAGGCTGGATGGTCCTTCCTTAATCACAACATATGGGAGTTTGTGGAGGAATCACGACAGCTCAGACAAGTATGGTCCGGCCTTAATGCCACCTTCATCACCCTCATCCCCAAATCGAAGGAGGCAACAAGACCGAGGTACTTCAGGCCTATCTCCCTCTGCAATTTGATTTATAAGATACTTTCCACCATCATGGTCTCTAGGCTCAAGCCACTACTTCACCGCATCATTAGTCATGAGCAGTCAGGGTTTGTGAAATCTTGGATGGCATTGTCTCCCCGCATGAGACCATCCACTCTATCAAAATGCATAAGCTTCGCGGAATGTTGTTGAAACTGGATCTCTCGAAAGCATATGATCGCCTCAGCTGGGATTACCTTCTAGAAACCCTGCAGGCATTTGGTTTTGCAACTGAATGGATTCAATGGATTAAATCCATGATCTCCACTCTATTTTTCTCCATTCTCATAAACAGCACACCATCAGAAACTTTCCGGTCCTCGAGGGGTATTCGTTAAGGGGACCCGCTCTCCCCCTTCCTATTTATTATTGCTGCCGAAGGGTTGGGACGCTTGCTTAAGGCCACTAAACAATCCAATCAGATAACAGGGCTTCATCTGCCTGGATCAAACATTGACATGACTCACCAATAGTTCGTGGACGATAACCTCCTCTTCAGTGCCGCGACTCTGAAAGAAGCCTCCCAGCTCAACATCATCTTGGAGGACTTCCAAGAAGCCTCAGGTATGCTCCTCAATAAGCTTAAGTCTGATATATATTTCTTCAACACTCCCCACCCAGTTCAAGCTTGCTTAGCCAGAACCTTGAGTTTCAATGTTGGCTCTCTCCCCTCCAAGTACCTAGGAGTTCCCCTCTTGTTCAATCCTCTGCGCATTGCCCCCTGGAAAGACCTTTGTACAAAATTGTCTAGTAAGCTCTCTAACTAGATTTTTTGGGTCCTTAATCTTTCGGGACGGGCCACCCTCCTCAAATATGTCCTGCAAGCAATGCCCCTCTACCAGTTGTCCAGTCTTCCAACCCCAAACTGCATTTACTCAGAACTCATTGCCTTATTCTGGTGATTCCTATGGGGAGGTACTGCAGATGATAGAAAGTGGCCTCTAGTGACTTGGCATAAGTTGTGTCTCCCAAAACTAATGGGGGGTTTGAGCTTGAGGGACCTAGCTTTTCTTAATGCAACTCTGGTGGTGTTGGATGAGAGGGGGACCAAAACTATGGAAGACTATTTGGTCTCATAAGTATGGCCAAGGGAAAACTCAGCGTGAAATCCTTCACACACCCCTCCATATTCAAGGGTCTGCCATCTGGAACCTCGCCAACAATAATAGCGACCTGATTCGAACGCACTTCTTCTGGGAGGTGAATGACGAGGAAACTGAACGCTTTTGGGAGGACTCTTGGTAGCAATCCCCTCGCCTCTCTCAAGACCATTCTTTGGCGGATCTCATGCCCTTCTTCCCTTCCTGCGAAGCCATGAAAATAAAATATTATTGGTGTAACCAAACAGACAAGCATGGTTGGCACCAATGGAAAACTGTAGAAGATTTGCCTATAGACCTACCCCACCAAGGGTCAGATTGGCTTGCCCAGTATCTCGCCCAACAGAAAATCCATGCCTCCCAAGGCTCAGACAAATTAAGATGGGACCTCTCAACCTCCGGGGTCTTTTCAATCAAGGAAGCTTATCTCCTTCGTGCGACGGTCTCAGTCATCCCCAACACTCAGGTCTAGAAGAGAATATGGACCAGTCACCTTTGGCCGAAAGTGGCCCACTTCCTCTGGTTAGCGATTCACAAACACATCTTGACTTGGGACAGTCTCCTTAAAAGGGGCTTCATCAATCTGTCCATATGCTTCCTTTGTCGACAAGCCGAAGAAACCCAACATCACATCTTCATGGACTGCCCCTTAATCCAATAGGTCTAGTCACAAGCCTTTGATATTTTTGGCCTCGTTGATGACACCCCTGCTACCACCAGAGCCCTGCTTGAAGATTGGCCGACCCACAGATTCTCCAACCCAGTGGTCTCCAGAGCATGGTGGCTCCTCCCTATTCTCCTACTCTGGAACACTTGGAAGGGGAGAAATTGTGCTATCTTTGAGAATAAAACCCCTTCCACACCTCTCATATGGTCTTTGACGCTCTTCAACATTAGGGAATCCATTCTCGCAGACCCCTGGGACCCTGCAGATTGGGATGTGGGTCCATCTGATCTAGCCATCCTGCATCTTTTGAATCTCTCCTCCAACCTGGTCCACCCTCGCCTGACTCAAGGACGCCCTCCCCCCTCCCCTCCTTCGGGCTGTCTTCAACTCAATTTTGACGAAGCCTCCAAGGGTAACCCCAGCCAAGCGGGATATGGTAGCATCCTCAACTCCATTGGCACATCGACAAATAATGTTACAGAACTAACTAGGTTGGGTTTCGTGAGCAAGGTTTTTATTATAGGTCAAAAGACTTCTTCTTGATGTCTTTTAGGGATTTGTCATCTTCTCATAAATGTACTAATTAAGAGTCATGTATATGAAGAGTCACGTCAATGAAGTATGCCTCAAGACTTTGTCATATAAGCCTTGAACACATGGCTCAATATGATGCTCAAGATCAGCATTGAATATCTCCTCAAAACAGCCTATGAGCAGTAGACAAGTCGGCTCACATACCCCTGATCAAGTCAGCCTCATAACATAAGTACAGGTCGGCTTATTTACAGTCAGAATCAACTATTTAAAAGAGCATGTGGATTTCAGTTTGACACAAATTTCCGGTCAAGAGTTCTGAGATTTAGTACGAGCTTCAGGACTGAAATATAAGTGCAATAAAGAGAGAACAGAACTGCTGATTGAAAAATAGGACATTATATTAGCAAAGAAAAGGATTATGGTTTGGATATAAAGATTCTGTGATCTAGTGCGGAACTTTAGGTCTGCAATAAATGCGAGTTTAGGACTGTGTTTATACGAAGGAGGGAGACGGAGTATCTTATATATATACGAAGATATATGACTGTATTAAAGAGCGAAATTGCAGAACTGTGTTTAGTGTGAAGTTGCATGATTATGGGAAGATTACAGGACTGTAATAAGTGCAAAGTATAATCAGTATGCTCAGCGAAGTGAAGTAAAGGTGCAAGATGTGCACAAGTCTATCCATAACAAGGTGCTGATATCTCAACCCTTACACCCAAAATACCAAAGAAATGAATTAAATGGATACCAACACATATGGTTTCATCATGGTTCAACTGGGAATACAAGATTTTAGTTTTATTTGGGGCCTTGCAATACAAATTTTGTGTGAGAAATACCATGAAAAATCATTACCATCCTCCAGCTCCTGCATCTACATTATAAATGGAAAAGTAGCTCAAGACATCCATACAAATGTAGACTCCAGGTTGCTCTCAAAACAAGACTTTTATGACAAAGAGATGCTTTCCTGCCAATTTTGTCTAGAGCTCTTGAAGATTCTTATATGGGCAGTAACTTTAGTCTTATCAATCTTGGAACAGGTTCTCAAGTTTTATCCAGATGATCGCATAAACAATGAAATCTTTTTATTTATTGCACCTCAACTTTGTATGTACTGCAACATTTTTGGAAATGATAACTCTGATATTCCTAATCATGGCGATCTAATAGCTACCAATTTAGGATTTGCTGGAAGCCTTGAGTATTGGCTGGCTCACAGGTTGTTACTTTCAAAGGTCCCAAACAACAGGTTGAAGCATGCTAATCTTTTGAACAAGTGTTTGGAATTTTTAAATGAACAAGAACATTTGTTGGTTTGTGCATGTGCTCATGAACAGCTCAATTCCACGATGAACATTGAAAGTGATGTGCAAGTTCGTGTTGTTGGGGACCTTCTTGCTATGCTACAACAAGAGATGCTTGTAAACACTATTGGAATGAAGGAATATGACACCGCACCAATAAAATTTGACAGGGTTTCAGAGTTGTCGTTAAACAAATTTCTGAAAATTGATGCTATAGGTTATGATGCCTTGCAAATTTTTCAAGCTGATAAGCATCCAAGCAGCATGGGCATTGGCAAAGCCAAGGAAATTTTTTTGTTATTTGGCAAGTTTAACAAGTGTGTCATTGTCATGGGCTGACGTCTTTTAAGTACTTGGTTCTTAATGCCTATAACCAGCCCTGCACAACACTATGAAATATGTGAAATATATTCCCCCTTACGTGGACATTCCAACAACTGAAAAAATCCGGATATTTAACATTTTAGAGATGAAACTTTTTGCACTTGAACATTTCCACACCCTACACAAAGCAACATACTAAAGATCCCCCAAAAGCCTCCAACCTAAGAAAATATTTACAATGTTACAAATATCGTTTCGGAAAAATATCAGAAGGTTTGGAAAAAAACTTCTCAGAAACACTCGAACACCAGGGAAAATATTGGAAAATATCAGCAAGCATAAACTTGGACCTGAAAAAGTCTGTAAAACTTGAACCAAGATATACAATCTAAGCATCGCAAATTGCCCAACAAGAAACAAGATTTCTACTGTATACAGTAAATCTCCAACCCCTTCAAGCACTACAGCTATTTGACTGAAGGCCTAAAGGGTTAGCATGCTTGTTACATCACCAATATCTAGGGTTTTTCAGAGAATTACAAAGGATCTAACCATATACCCATCACAAGCTATTTGACTAAACCTAATGATTTGGCAAGTCGCAAAAGATGCAGAGCTGCAGAAGATTAAGAATTATAAACAATGGATAGTAAGGAGAAACAAAAGACAGATGGTCCAGGAAGCATAATGTCACAAGAAATGAACTTTAAGTAACGAAAAATATTCCATTTTATTTCTGTTTTTCCATTTTTCATCACTCTAGAGTCCAAACTAGATCAAATGCCTCCTTCAGTTTCATTGAATGGACTAGCCTGGGCAAAGGTTTGGTTTTGACTTGGGGGATCCCATGTACATATTAAGGTGAAATTGATGAACATTGTTTCTTAATCAACTCATTCACCAAAAAAGTTACATCTAAGGCTAAGATTAGAAACATAAATGATAACAATTTTTATCATT